>CM076579.1:154372534-154592069 GCA_034641835.2 Pinus albicaulis | reverse complement strand
TCTGTTAGCGCTCGAATCTGCCTCAGGCTGAAGGAAGGCGAGGTTCTAGGCAACATCAAACCAAGCTAAGCCTCGTAGCTAGCCCTACGAGGACAGGAGAGGGCTCTCTTCGGGTCTATCTCGGCAAAAGGTTTTCAAAGGGGCTGAGATGACCTAAATGAAAAACTGATAATTATTTTAGGCTAGTAAATAGATAAGAAAGGGTATTTTGATAAATGACTGGGTTTTCTGGTCAGCGTGGGATCAAGAACAGCATGAGCAGAGAGATTAAATCTGAGACACAGATTATCTCAGGAGGCAAGACAGGCAATAAATTTAGCATTCAATTTTGAAATTATATGGAATGGAATGAATGTTAAGAAAGCTGAAAAGGGCATTAACATATGAATCCTTTTCAGACAGAGGAAGAAACACAGAAACATGAACGCTTCTCCAGGGCAGAGCAGTAAGCTGAATTATACCCTTCTCACTCAGAAACATTCAAATTGGAAATGATTATGAAATGAAATTTCAAACATCACAGGCTACATATGAAACAAAAGAAAATACAAATGCTAAATTCACACCACAAGAATCTCAGGAGTCAGAGCTGTATCTTTTCATTAAATCCCTGTCAAAAAACTGTACAGTGAAGTTTTCCTTCACACCTCTCCCACTGTTTTCCAGAACTCTCCCCCCTGGCAAAATGATTTACAATGTATAAATAAACTTAGGGATGGGGAAAACAAATCGATGAAAATAGGGAGCAGTTTCACCTAAAATCATGAAAATAGGAAAAGTCTGCTCTAAAAAGGAGCAACGTTACAATTTGTTTGTTGATAACAAATGAATTGGAAAAACCTATAGCTATACTTTCTGAACTGCAACTGAAGACAAAAAATAGGTAATCGAATCCTATTTCTTGAATGCCACTTTGCACTTTCCTATACAACTGCCCCCAAATTTCTGGAAATGCATTGGACACTTTACCGAAATTGGGAAAAGGTCAAGCCTTGCTGGAGGTCAAATTATTAAATGCAACGAACTTTACCAAACAAGGCATGCTTTTATGAGCAAACATTTTCCTTTGCTTTAGACACCTCTGCTACAATCTGAATTATAGCAGTTTTTAATTCCAAATAGTCATCCAGAGTATCGTAAATTTGATGAGCATAAGCTTTGAAACTCGGTTCTATATTTGAATGGAAGTCTGTCTTCGATGCTCTGTAATAAATTTGAACCTCTACAGAAAAATCCTTTCTTTTTCTAGTGTTTACGCACCTGCAGTCTATTTGTTCTCCAAGCAAAGCAGAGAATCTGCGCTTTTATGGTATCTAATTGCTAAGAAAATTCCCATGAATAACTGCACGTAGCTCTCACAACATTACTGTAAACTGTATACAAGGACTTTCTAACAAAGGAGATCGTCTTGGAGCAAGAGTTGTCGATTTTGAAGATTTGGGATGCAGTTTTGATTTTTCCGGGCTTGAAGGTTGTGTGCGCCGTGCACAAGCCCAGTGCGCCGCATGCATTCTATGCGCCGCGCGCAAGCCCAGTGCGCCGCATGCATTCTATGCGCCGCGCGCACACAAAAATGCACTGCAAAATGATGCCCAATGCGCCGTGCACACTCTATGCGCCGTGCGCTCCTTAACACACACAGTCGGCTTCAAAACTACGATTTCGCCTTTCCATTCTTCATTTCGACCTCTCCAATGTTTTCTTTGAATGCAAATGATACAAGTTTGACATCTTGATATCTACAAATGTATTTGGATCCTCTGTATCTCGCTGCCAACGAAATACTGCATCTCCTTTAACACCCATCTCGGTACTTTTCCCAAATGGACCTTGAATGTAGCAATAAAGTCTACACGAGGGTCATCAACTGGTCTCAACATGATTTTAGCCATCATTTTCCCCGACTCTTCAAAATAGTCCGCAAAAAGGCATGCCCTTGAAACCTTGGTAAATAAAAAGTCATAAGATGACTCTGCCATCCTGGAACGTGTTGCTAGAGGTGGAAAATCAAACAATGGCAGTACCAAAACCACAGGCGGAGGTGGCTCTGCCTTTGTGATCCAATCTGCCAATAGTGAGGTCCAGTTTCCCATTCTTGCTTCGAAATGCTTTCGCTCTGCTTCCAAACTATGATGAATACATTTGCCTCATAGAATGCAATGAACTGATTGTTCTGTCTCCTCTCACACTGTATGTGAACTCCTTCAACTGGAAAATTGTAAATAATTACATATTGAAAACAAATTTAATGATTTCTTCTTCAAAACAAAGTTTTGAAGAAGAAATACCCTCAAGCATCTTTAATGATGAAGTTTTGAACTAAAAACATATGGAAAACCTCCACATGGCCTGCGGGCGTTATTGAAACATTTTGAGAACAACTATACGCAAACCCTAGACCTATGACTTGGATTTGACCAACCCGTACAATGGTTCAGCCACCAATGATGAGAAATGAGCCTTGGTGAATTTGACTCTGACAGAGGACTGATAAGACTGAGTCTAACATTGGCTCCAATGGGGATGGCAGCTGCCGCTTCTTGGAGGTGCCAAGAACTGTAGATCTTTGGGAGAGCAGACAGTGCCTCCATCCATTGGGCTATGGAATCAAAACTCAACCACTGAGATTATACAAACTGACTCTGACTCAGACTCAATACTTAAGCTGAAAACCATAATAAACCAACATGACTAAAACATAACTGACAAACTGAAAAGATGCTCAGAACTGAGCTTATTCAATACAACCTACTCTAACAATTTCATTCATTACTCGATCAAGTGTAATGGAACAGCCAATGTAACCATGTAAGCATCATGGCTGCTATCTGATTTCTTCCCAAATGCTTTCTGATGAACAGGAAAAGGGAAGAATTAAATGGCAACTCCCATGGAAACTCAGAATCAAGTTGGCTGCTGATAAACTTGCAAAGCATGAATTGACTAGATGACTTCAAGAATTCTGCGAAAGGATCTTCATAAACATAGCTCTGGTCTAGGCCATCTTCATAGCTGGATATTAAAATTTTCTCTCATCTGTGTAGGCTTTCTTTGGTGATTGCAGCAAACTGTCAAAAGGATCTTGAATTTCGTGAATAATCAACCTCTGTTGCTGATGCCAAGCAGAACACAATTCCCCTTTGTCAATCTCCTCATATGACCACAAACTTTGATATGGACTTCGTGATGAAACATGAGATGAACAAAACAATGAAGTAGGCTATCGAATAAGATCATTATCAACATTCTCTTCTAGCACATGGTTAGCCGATGGAGAAGAATTTTTACAGCAAACATCATCTAATACTCGAGCAATAGGATCAACAAAAACTTGAGAAGACTACTGCGATGTATCCATTGAAACTGTATGACCTCCTATTGACTGTTCATCTTTTGCTTTAGAGAGATTGCGAAGATTCTGCTTTATGAACTGAAATGCTTCGAAACAAAAGGGTATAGAATCTTCCTGCATCATTAAATCTTGTACTTCAGCTCCCATACCTTCATCTGTAATCTGATCTTCAATTGTGTTTGATGGCTGCAAATCCGGAGCTAGGGAGGATTTCTCATCAACTTGCTCAAGAATATCGATATTCGTCTCATCCTCAACATCAAAACTGAAAGATTGTTGATTTCCTACAGGCTGCTCCCTTGAAGATTTACTGTGTAATTTATCTTTCAAAAGCTGAAATGATTCAAAACAGAAAGGTACAGAATCATCTTGAATCATTAAATCATGTGTGCCCACTTCCAAGTCTTCAGCTGCAACTTGACAATCAATGACTTTTGGGGACTGCAAATCTGAATATGAGAAATCTTGAACAAGGTTTTCATTGCACTCAAGATGGTCCAGATCAAGACTTGTTGACATTTGATTTCTGATTGTATGGAAGTTGTCTCTGATGAACTGAAACGAATCAAAACAAAAAGGCAAATATCCTTCACTTACTTCAAAATTTGCTGCACTTTCCTCATCATTGTCATAGCTGATATGCATCGGTTGATCACTGTACTCGAGCTGCTGAAAGTGAACTTCCTCCTCGCACAAACTAGCTGCTGATTCGTCTGCAAGATTAGCTTCTGTTTGGAGAACATAATCATCATCATACTGATCAAACTGAGGCAAATCATCAATATACAACACATCATCAAGCATACATGTCATATCAACAGCTCTCTCTTCTTCACAATGATCTATAAAACAATCACTATGACAACTGGGATAAGAAACAAAATGTTTTGGGTCAGCCGCTTGTTCTTGAATGTCATTTTCATTTTTTGCAGTCATTTTCCGCACCATCTCTTCTACTACGTTTACGAAAATATCAAGCTTTTCCTCTGAAGGTGTCAGCTGCTCTGAAACATTCTTCTTTTCTTCTTCCTTCAACCTTGCCCTTAAGATCAGCAAATGAGCCTCTACATTTACTGCACTGTTCTGCATCTCGTGAAGTGTCGCAATATTATTTTCTCTCAGCTGAAACTCCATTTCCGGATCAAAGGCACCCGGGTAGTGCAAGAGAGCAGATCTAGGAGAAGGTCTTATATCAGCTGGTATCAAAAAATATACTTGATTAAATCTGGCAGAAAACTATTGTACTGTCTCTCCTGACTGTCTCTTCAGCTGGGCATACTCGTCTAAAATCAAGAAAGGGTTCTGTCCAATCATCCACCTGTCAAGGAAAACTTTGACAAACTGCTGGAAATCTGCGATGCTCGCATCAGGCAGGGCTTTGAACCAACTCTTTACTTGACCTTGCAAAGAAAGAGCAAAAAGCCTAATACTAACATCCTCTTCATCAACTTCGAAAAAATCCAGAAAAGTCTCAACATTCTGCACATGTTGCTCAGCGTTGACATTGTCGCTTTCACTATCAAATCTCGGTAGATATAGGTCATAATTTTTAGGGAAAGCATGAAGAACATAAGGTAAAACAAGAGGTTTATACCTATCTGGGACTACAAATGATGTAGGAGTATATACAAGAGCTACGGGATCAGCTTGATTTTCTGGCTCATCACTCTGAAGAGAGTCAACATGAGATGTGGGAAAAGTAAGGAGGCCAGGATCAAAGGGAAACTCGGCATTTACATTCTTTGAATAGGTCGAGTGAAGATTTTGATCACCTTTATCATACAACAAATTCTGAAAAACTTTCAGGATAGCTTCAAGAACAGCAAAGAAATAAGTTACAAGAAAGAAAATTAGATCCTGAATACCAT
This sequence comes from Pinus albicaulis, assembly GCA_034641835.2. NCBI lineage: Eukaryota > Viridiplantae > Streptophyta > Pinopsida > Pinales > Pinaceae > Pinus > Pinus albicaulis. The sequence continues at coordinate 154,586,849 of CM076579.1, read as the reverse complement.
TCCATTTTGGATACCTGAACTTCGCGTAAGATCCTTCCATTTTTCAGAGAAAGAGTCGGTCCTCCAGTGGAGTCTTCACATTGATTTGGAGTCACTAGGTGAACGATTTCAGCCTTACAGTGTCTGACCGTTGTTCACCATCAACGATCAGATCTGAACTTTGTCATCCTTTACCGGGGAGAAATCTTCCCTAGTATGGTCGCCACTATGTTAGCGCTCGAATCTGCCTCAGGCTGAAGGAAGGCGAGGTTCCAGGCAACATCAAACCAAGCTCAGCCTCGTAGCTAGCCCTACGAGGATAGGAGAGGGCTCTCTCCGGGTCTATCTTGGCAAAAGGTCTTCAAAGGGGCTGAGATGACCTAAATGCAAAACTGATAATGATTTTAGGCTAGTAAATAGATAAGAAAGGGTATTTTGATAAATGACTGGGTTTTTTGGTCAGCGTGGGATCAAGAACAGCATGAGCAGAGAGATTAAATCCGAGACACAGATTATCTCAGGAGGCAAGACAGGCAATAAATTTAGCATTCAATTTTGAAATTATATGGAATGGAATGAATGTTAAGAAAGCTGAAAAGGGCATTAACATATGAATCCTTTTCAGACAAAGGAAGAAACATAGAAACATGAACGCTTCTCCAGGGCAGAGCAGTAAGCTGAATTCTACCCTTCTCACTCAGAAACATTCAAATTGGAAATGATTATGAAATGAAATGTCAAACATCACAGGCTACATATGAAACAAAAGAAAAGACAAATGCTAAATTCACACCACAAGAATCTCAGGAGTCAGAGTTGTATCTTTTCATTAAATCCCTGTCAAAAAACTGTACAGTGAAGTTTTCCTTCACACCTCTCCCACTGTTTTCCAGAACTCTCCCCCCTGGCGAAATGATTTACAATGTATAAATAAACTTAGGGATGGGGAAAAAAATCGATGAAAATAGGGAGCAGTTTCACCTAAAATCATGAAAATAGGAAAAGTCTGCTCTAAAAAGGAGCAGCGTTACAATTTGTTTGTTGATAACAAATGAATTGGCAAAACCTGTAGCTAGACTTTCTGAACTGCAACTGAAGACAAAAAATAGGTAATCGAATCCTATTTCTTGAATGCCACTTTGCACTTTCCTATACAACTGCCCCCAAATTTCTGGAAATGCGTTGGACACTTTACCGAAATTGGGAAAAGGTCAAGCCTTGCTGGAGGTCAAATTATTAAATGCAACGAACTTTACCAAACAAGGCATGCTTTTATGAGCAAACATTTTCCTTTTCTTTAGACACCTCTGCTACAATCTGAAGTATAGTAGCTTTTAACTCCAAATAGTCATCCATAGTATCGTAAATTTGATGAGCATAAGCTTTGAAACTCGGTTCTATATTTGAATGGAAGTCTGTCTTCGATGCTCTGTAATAAATTTGAACCTCTACAGAAAACTCCTTTCTTTTTCTAGTGTTTACGCACCTGCAGTCTATTTGTTCTCCAAGAAAAGCAGAGAATCTGCGCTTTTCTGGTATCTAATTGCTAAGAAAATTCCCATGAATAACTGCATGTAGCTCTCACAACATTACTGTAAACTGTATACAAGGACTTTCTAACAAAGGAGATCGTCTTGGAGCAAGAGTTGTCGATTTTGAAGATTTGGGATGCAGTTTTGATTTTTCCGGGCTTGAAGTTTGTGTGCGCCGCGCGCAAGCCCAGTGCGCCGCGTGCATTCTATGCGCCGCACACACACAAAAATGCACTGCAAAATGATGCCCAGTGCGCCGCGCGCTCTTTGTATGCGCCGCGCGCTCCTTAACACACACAGTTGGCTTCAAAACTACGATTTCGCCTTTCCATTCTTCATTTTGACCTCTCCAATGTTTTCTTTGAATGCAAATGATACAAGTTTGACCTCTTGATATCTACAAATGTATTTGGATCCTCTGTATCTCGCTGCCAACGAAATACTGCATCTCCTTTAACACCCATCTCGGTACTTTTCCCAAATGGACCTTGCAATGTAGCAATAAAGTCTACACGAGGGTCATCAACTGGCCTCAACATGATTTTAGCCATCATTTTCCCCGACTCTTCAAAATAGTCCACAAAAAGGCATGCCCTTGAAACCTTGGTAAATAAAAAGTCATAAGATGACTCTGCCATCCTGGAACGTGTTGCTAGAGGTGGAAAATCAAACAATGGCGGTACCAAAACCACAGGCGGAGGTGGCTCTGCCTTTGTGATCCAATCTTCCAATAGTGAGGTCCAGTTTCCCATTCTTGCTTCGAAATTCTTTCACTCTGCTTCCAAACTATGATGAATACATTTTCCTCATAGAATGCAATGAACTGATTGTTCTGTCTCCTCTCACACTGTATGTGAACTCCTTCAACTGGAAAATTGTAAATAATTACATATTGAAAACAAATTTAATGATTTCTTCTTTGAACTCTGTTTTGAAGAAATACCCTCGACATCTTTATTGATGATTTTGAACTAAACATATGGAAAACATACATGCTTTCTTGAACGTTGTTGAAACAATGCCGAGAACAACTATACGCAAACCCTAGACACTGTAGCTCTTCATTTTGACCAACCCTAGCACTCAATAGATACAAATGGCCAGAAATGAACCTTGATGAATTCCAGCTCTCTAATAGGAAGGTGATAAAATGGGGGTCTGGATGTATGTTGTCCTTTTACATTTCATTTTAGGGAATTATCTATCCTTTATGTTACACCTTTTCATCATCTTTTGATATTTATTTTCATGTTTTATTGTTCATTGTCGTGTAATTGCCTACCTTTCATCATCTTTCTTATTATTTTCATAGGTATTGTTCATCATCATGTAGCTGCCTGTATTCATCATACTACTGTCATCACAGCACCTATTCCTTGTCATGCTTCTCATTATCATACTTCTCATCATCATGTTGCTCTTCATCATGTCTTCTTCCCCTTCACTTCTTATCACTGTACTCTTTTTCCTGCATCCTATTTCATCATGATCATCATCATCATCTTCCTCCTCTTGCTCATGCTCTTCTTCCTCATCATGCTCTTTTAGCATTCGATGGGTGAGCTTCACGGAATAAACTTGTGACAAGAGGTGAGTGAAGGTAGAGGAGATGTGTGAAATGAAGGACGATGGTAAATCCGATGTGTAATGAAATTATCCCAAGGAACTTCCTTCTTCTCGGTGATGAAGAATGATAACCTTGATGGGGAATGATGGGCGATGGAACTATCTGTTGAAAGGAGGTTTTTGAATAGTGGAGAGCCATTTTCTCAATATGTAGGAAGAGAGTTGTGATTTGGCTCCTGGCCAAGGTAACGAGCAATCGGACATGATAGGCATGAACTCGGGATAATCTTCCTACATGGGTAAGTATTTCATGATTATCTTCATGAGGGGAATAAGCTAGTCGATAGATATGAGGAAAGGGAAAATGGATGGACATGACTCTCATATATAGGGCTTAGGAAAAAGGCTGTGTTAATGCAAGTCCGGTGGCTTTATTTAAACCACTTCTCCCCTAACATAAGGGATACTGATGGCCTTCCCAGAAATGGACTTGGAGAATTTGAAATCTAGGCCTTGTGGTAAGTAACTTACTCTTGAAATCTCAAAGCACATAGATGTGTCAAAGTGTAACACTGCCTATTTGCCCCTTTGACAAAAACTCTAAACACCAACATATCATGGAGTTAAACATGACTAATGGATGAGCATTACCTCTTGGGTAGAAGCAGGCTCAAACCTCCTATAGAAGCCACTCTACTCTTTTCAGAGCATTTTTTTAATGTTCTTTAAGTAATTTATCCTCAAGTAGCCTTTGGAATGTTTTCTCAGAGAACTGCTACTGTCATATTGTGTCACCATTTGACCAAGACAAAGCTGCTTCAAATGTTTTGTGAAATGGTTCCCCAACACCAACTTTGTGCTCTTTCTAAATCACTATTTTGTCCTCTTTTTATGCCAAACAACGAAGTTTTTTTTTTTTTCAAATGAAAAGCAAATATTCAATTGATTACATGCTTGGGCAAGGTAATTTGAAAAGAGTATTTGGCAGCTTTCTTGATAGCAAGGGTCTCCTTGTGTTTAGACAAAACAGAATCACCTTCACGAACAATGCTTTTAAACATTCACTGATTTCTTCTACAAGGGACAAGACAAAACAGCCTCGAAATTTGATTTTGAAAAAGCCTTTCAACATACTTTGTTTTATGGAACAATGGAGGATGCCTGAGGGTTTGCTATTTCTTACATTAAAAGACACTTTTGAGTGACAAAAACGTTCGGACCATGACCACTTCTTTCACTTTACAAAAGCCCTTATTTCACCTTAGGATCATTGTCTCACTTTACAAACATTGTTTTGTGGGATCAACATTTCCCTTTTAAACAATGTTTTCACCTCAGATTTATTGATCAGGGTTAATTTCTTTTATCACTTTGTTAGGACATCTGACAACAAAAACCTTCTGCTGTGTTTACTTGTAATTAGTAGTATAATGCTGTCACTATTCTTGAAGGGTTTTAAAATTTTGAAACTGTATAAACACACCATATCCTTCTCGTAATCTTTGGAAACACGATGACAAACCACAGTTTCCTACCAAGAAATCTGCTTTTCAATCACTATTTTAGTCTTGAAAAACATAGCACATCAATCACCCTTTAGAATTCGAATGCACCGAAAGGCGTTAAAAAATACCTTGAAGATCGCTTATGGTCGCTTGTGTGCGTTGAGCGAGGTCTCAAGACCCTTTGAAAGGTGTTTTGATCGTTCAAACGAGCAGCACGTTCAAGTAGGTGCGCCACCGTTAAAACGAGGTGTCGAGTCGGCCTGGGCGGTGGTGACCGTGCGCACAAGTGCACCGCACAGGTATAAGCCTTCCTGTTTACTGCTCTAAACGCGTTGTACTTTCAGACGCGCACGCGAAACTGTTCTAAAAAATCTGAAAATAACAATTTCTTGCTTGGTGCGATGAATGACAGAATGTGTCCTTGCGTTTTGAATTTGTAAATACGCCATAACGGTCTCTTCTCCTTTTATAGTCGAAAAAAGCCAACACCCTTTGAAATTTCTTTGTATGAGGTTTTGGAATTTACATAAAAGGATTTTAGTTTTAAACTTAAAATAGGCACAACTTTATACTTTTGAAGACATCCTTGTCCTTTGAAAGCAGAATTTCTCTTAGAACCTCCTTAAAACATTCCTGAGAATACTTATTAACATGGTGTTTCTTAACGTAAGCCTTTTGAAAAAAAAAATATTTATTTCAAGCCTCATTTAGTAGCAAGTGAAAATCTATAACAAATAATACACCATCGAGAAAATATTATTATATTGCCAAAGTAATCCGGTCACCCAACTTTCGGAATGTAAACGGGGGATGATGATGAGTTGAAATGTAAGCATGGGAAGAGTTGTCCTTTGTTCCTCTTGTAGAGAATGCAATGATGAAGGAGGCTATGTTAACAAATGCAAAATGCCCTTTCAACCTGTTTTTAACCAAATAGAAGAATATCCATGAACAACTATTAGTGGTTTTCCTTATGCTTATTAGCAGTGGTTTAAAATAAGATTGTTTTACTTCCTTGGCCATTTGCTTAACAACATTTCTTCATTCACTGTCATCCAGTATCTTACTATGTTTCAGTCTGTGTTTTTATAGTGGAAACTCATGTAAGCACCTTTTAAACACCACAACTTTCCTCTTATTTTTAACACCATTTTCTATCCATAAGCCTTCGTTGCTTTCACCTTAAAACCTATCTATTCACTGGCCTCTTCTTTTTAGATGAAGGAGGCCTTTATCCCACATTCCAAACCCTTTGCTTGTAAAATAGAGGTTTTCAGCAGTCTAACCACATGCTCATGTATGGAGGGTTTTCCGGTCTTTCAACCTCTTGCTCATGTGTGGAGGGTTTTTACGATGCCATTTCATACTGGCATAACATTGTTATCTTTCCTTTCTTGCTATTCATGTACGGATAAAAGTGACAAATTGAAAATAACACGCAGAAGGGCATTTCTCTTGGTTTCATATAATCCTGCTGTTAAAATGCCTTTATGCATCTTTGAACAATCGAGCTGACACAGCACGATGCTCTGCCAGGCATTTCTTATTATTCTCAAGTCACTAACCTTTGACTATGTTTACGAGAGCTTATTGAAATAACTCTTGTCGATTTTTTGCATCCCGGAGGCTCAAAACCACGCAGGGTAATTGTCTTCTCATGCTTGGCTTTAATACTATCTTGGAACACTAGTATAACCACACTCTTTGACAAAGACATTGAAACATTGTACATCTGTCTGTCGACCGGCATGGCATGTGTGCACGAGACCTAGGAGGCTTGTTAGTGGCACGACCTAAGGTGTGATGAAGCTTTATTTACAGAATGAAAGGTCCTCTGAAAGTTGGTTGATATTAGATAGGAAGGTTCTTTTGGCTTTAGGATAGTTTGCTAGAGAAAAATCACTAAAGTGCCACTACCTAACAGGGGAACTTTTTGGACATATTTGGATTATTCTCTTTGAAGGTGATGAACAACGCTAGTTGAGGCTAAATAGGGCTTGGCAATGAGCTTTTGTCTCGTCATGGAAGGCAGTTGAAAAGGTAGGAAGAAAAATTGTTTATGGGTGTTTCAATTGAAAGAACGACAAATTTGAGATCGATTTGCTAGAAAATTTGACACAACTAGTCATCATCAACGAGTGAAAATGCGGTGACTGTCGTTTCAAAAGCAGTGCCCTTAGGCGATTTCGTGAAAACTTTGTAGCGTATCTACTTCTACATTTAACCTCCTTTTGTGAATCCTTTGCTAATCAAGATGTGTTTGTCGGTCACACTAGATAAATACCATCGATTTCCCTCCTTGGATTCATAAACTAATTTTTAAAATAAAAATACTCTTCATAAGTTGCATTGGCAATTTTGACCCTCGGCTTCAAACCTCACTACGAAATTGCTGATTTGGCTAGTACGATTTGGAAATTTTCTTCAAAAAATCAAGTTTTAAACCAAAATTTGTGTTGTAAAACGTTACAAACTTAATAACAAAAATTTAGCTCAACCCCTTGGTCCTTGGGTATTTCATCTTGGTGACAACAAGTTGTATCTCGCTTGTACTCATCTACAAGCTAATCTTCATCCTCTTCTTGTTCTTCTTGGATCATGTCATTTGGTCTTCCAACTCTTTGACCTACCATGCAGAATTTTCTCTCGGTGTAACCAATTTATTTTCATATGTTTTCTTACCTTCCTCGGAGAAACTTCTCTTGACATCTTCTTCGCGTTGACAAATTTTTATCATACTTCATCCCGTTGCTCATCGCTTTCTTTCTCAAAATATGACATTAGTTGTCTTTCACCTTGGCACTCTTTTAAATTTCAGCAACTACTTATTCCTAATATCTCTTAATTTTTCTTGTAAAATTTTCCACTTGATCTTTTCCTCAACATGTTCTTTCCTTTCCTTTGTGCAAAAAGACCTCTTCACTGCTGAGAGATAGGTCTATGATATTTCTAAGATGCTTACAGCCATAATCTTTTCTTCTCTTTTCTTTCCAGCAACACAAGGGCTGGCTTTGTTCCTTCTTGGCCATTTTGAGAAAATGAAACTAACATTTCTCTGCCAAAATCCAACTTTTGACGGACTTACCTTTACGCATTTTCCTTCTATCTCCTTCAATATATTACCAACATACAATTGAGGATTCTTCAATTTCCTTTCCCCGGAGGATGTCTTCAGGTTTCCCTTGGCAAGGGTTTGGATCCTAGTTGCCCCTCCTGTTGTTGTGTTTACTAATTCTTTTGTCTTAGGGTGATGGGTTGAGAATCTTTCAGTCTCTTACATAGGTTCAGCAATATGCAGTGCGGGATCATTCGATAAGCTTATGAACCATGGGTCTTATTTCACATTTACTAGGGGTGGGTTCCCTTAATCATTTCATTGTTTTCTAAGTTTAGTTGAGTTTGAGGAAATTTTAAATTGTGGAGAATATGTAAGCAGATAGAGATCTTAGAGACATTTGAGTAATCCTAAGGAGGATGAGGATTTGAAGAGAGTTCAAGAAAACTTCAATTGTAGTTTTTTTAGAAAGAGTGGAGATGAAGAAAGTGAGAGATTGTTGAATCTGAACTAAATTGGTTCATGATTTTGTATTTGTATAATTTTGTGACCTTTTTGAATAATTGGGTAGATATACTTAAAAATTGTAAAGAAGGCAGAGAGAAGGCTGGAAAATTGATGAATCAAGCCTGAAGGGCTAAATCTGCGTAATTTCTATTTCTAGAAAAATAGATTGAAGTGGTGTGGAAAAATCATGCTGGGTGCTAACTTTAGTTTTGAAGAAAACTTTAGAATCAATTAGTATACATTGTTACCTTCTTCTGTTGTTGTTTTGAATCTATTAGTGAATATTTAAGTTTGTAAAGATAATTTTGTATTTGATATGTTATGGAACATTCTACCCATAATTATGAGATTAGTGAATCATAAGAGTAGTGAATAAATAAACTAAAAAAAATCGTGTGGTATATCGCCTTGAATCCATGGTGGTTTAAAGCCAATACAATATATGTGATTAATCTGTGAAGATGACACGTAGCACATCTCTTTTGAAGTGAAAAAATACTTTTATTCATATACTTTAGTAATATTATCCATCATGCTAATTTATGTAAGAAATGATCGTTGGATTTACAAGGTTTAATTGGATGCGAAGATAGGAGATAGAGAAATGGTAAGACCAAGGTACGTAATTGGAATTGGTTACTTTAAAGAAACAACGATAAAAAAAATATTAATATTTGTACTACTTCTCTTTTGATCGTAAGTTTTAAAGTCTTCAATATTTAATGTTTTGAATTACGATGGTGTCGGATATTGGGTAGTTACATGGACTGGTAGATGTTTAATGAGAAGAAATTCAAAGTGGAAAAAATAGAATTGATCACATTTTAATGTAAAAGATAATGATTGGTTTTCTAAATTAATAAGTAGACATTGATTCCTCCATTTGATTAAGTGTATATTTGAGGCAAAAGTGTAAGTTTCTGTTAGGATTGAGCATCAAAGTGGTATCGGTATGGAAAAGTCTTTGGTATTATCGGAACGGTAGAATACCTACATGCTGAAGTGAGAACAATCAAGCAAAATCAAGAAAAAGGAACCTAATGCAAAGGGATATTGAGATCGAACGGGGAAAAAGAATTTGTTGAATTAGCAATTGCTACGAGGGTGTTTCGATCGGGTAAGAATTTATTTGATTTGAATGTTTGAGAACAACGAGGGTGAAATTTGGGGAGGAAGATGTTTTCATAGGAGCAATTGGAATTTCCATATTTAGAAGTCAATGCTTAGTAATGTTTAAATGTAAGATTGATTGAATGATTGGTTTGCAGTTCAAAAAGTAAGCTGAGTAAAAAAAGGTTTTGAATTTAAAGTCAAATAGAGAGTGGTTTTATGTATTGTAGAGACATTTAAATGATTTAGAGAATTTTGTGAAAACTAAAGAATGATTGAAGATTTCTTAAGTATTGTTGAAGACGATGATAATGATAGTTGAAGGAACACTTATCTGAATCTTTTGGTTTCAAAATCAATCTTAAAGGAGAGCCACATTACAAGGATTGAAATTTGAAATTTACGGAGAAGGAAGGTAAGCTTGCCTACTTACAAAAACAATATCGAGAAAAGAATTTGTAGTGTGTCATGAATTTTGTAAATATTGTTGAAGTTCAAAAATTTGAATCTTAATTGATCTTAAAATCTAAAGTGTACATTGAAAAGTAAGATGGGAATTAGTTTTAAGACATCTTTGAAAAGAAGAAAATTGGCAGTGCAATGCTTTGATGTCTTAAGGTAAGACTATGAAGGTCAATGGAAATGGTTAAATTGATGAAAGATAGAATGAGTTATATGACATCATACATTGAGAAATTTTAGTCTAAATGGGCCTCTTGAAAAATATTTTAACAAAAATAAACTTTATAAAAACCTATATGATTAAAGGTGATGATGTCAACCATGGAGATGATTGGCACCATTTTGGAGTAAAAAAAATATTTAAAAAATAATAAAATAATAAAACTACTTTTTCAATTTATGTTCAACTTATCTCCCTAAGGTTTTATAAATTTCAAGGCCAGGTACTCAATGGACGAAAAATTTAATTCTCATCCAAGGAGTACCATATTTTTTATACTTCGATGGACGACTACGAAAAAATTAGAAATACGCTAAACTTTGATGTTTTTAATCGCGTTTTCATGTATTTATCATTTTAAATGTGGTAGTTATCAAAAGTATGCAACGTAAATGCTCAGCAGATATTTTCATCCAGTAGTGTTCCTTTAAATTTGAGTAAACAATAGGGAGATAAGTTAATATGAAGTTGAAAAGAGTTTGTTTTCCTCTAAAATTTGATGATGTAATCAATTCTTATTTTATTATTTCCACTATTATTTTATAATTTCCTTGGAGGCCCATTTTAGACCTCAAATTCCCCTAATGGCACACCAAACCCTGTGTTAAAGAAAGATAAATGAAAGAACTCTAGGATAGATAAAGGTGGAGTATGTGATGAAATAAGTCTGAAGAAAAGTGAGCAATTGAAAGATACAACAAAGAACATATTTGGAAGTTGGTCGGAGTGCTCAGGAAGAAGAAAAGGGTTCTAGTGGGAGAACCTAGAAAATAAAAGATAACGAAAGGATGATTTGGTATGGTGCAAGTAACACACTTGTTATAGAAGAAAGAAGGATTGGTTGCAACTCACGATTTAACAAGGAAAAGTTCACCAAAGAAAAGAAATATGAGTTGACTATTGTTAGTCATAACGGTACAAAGGAATGTCAGAACCAGAGAAGAAAAGAGTGCCAAAGAAGTTGTATTCAAAATAATGAGAAAGAAGAAATTGGCATGAAAGTGCATTTGAGATAAAAGACGAACTCGGTCATTTAACGAAACTTATACGAAAGAATCGAAGGAATTAGAGCAAGGATTTTATGTTTAGAAAAACTTAAGTGGCACAGCAGAAATTATTTGTTGAGAAATTAATACTGCGAATGCAGAATGAAAAAGAGAGAATCATTTTTTAAACCGGAAAGGACCTATCCTTGGAGAAGAACGATGGTAATATTGATGAAAGAAGATGACCTATACAAATCAGCATGAGAAAGATGCTGTTAGCATCTTCTGAGACAAAAGTCTCATATTTTGGAATTAATTATTTGTGTGAATGTACATTTGCACAAGTAACAAACCTAGTAAATTTAGCTTGTGCATGAAAAGTGAAAGAAAGCTGACAGGAGAAGCAAGAAAAGCACAAAAAGGATTCATAAAGAAATTCCAATGCTTCAATGGAGTGGAGAAATTAAAGGTGTGAGTGAATGGTTGTGTCTTCTCTTATTAAAAACTTATTGGATCATGTTTGAAGAAATTTTAACCTAGATAGAAACCAATGGAAATTGAATGAGAGAAAAGGAAAAGAAATGCATTTACCAAATTTGTCGAGTGAGTGAAAGAGAAGTTGACACAAAGAACTCGACTCACGAAGTTAAGTCTGGAATATTTTGAAGGATCTAAGTCTTGTCATTGAATATGAGAACATTATTGTTTTAGCAGGTAAAGGCGAGTTGTGGAAAATTGTGTAGAACGAAGGTATTCACAAACCTATGATAAAGTTGCCAAGCATAGTCAGAAGTTGCGGTCCGAAAGTATTCTTTGTTGAAAAATCGAATGTTGAGGAAAAGACTCAATAACAATAAACTATCAAAAATAGTCCAAGCATAAAGATATGATCACTGAGAGCTTCAAATAGGAACCTTGTATTTTTCGCATTGATGTGTTGTGTGTTTTCGAGTTTGACAAGTAATGGACAGCAATTGGACAATGTGCTTATGCATGTTGATGAAGAAGTGGGGGTATTGGAAGAAATGGTTGGAATAATTATTTACGAGCATGTATTTAATAACACAGAATAATGCCATTGACGGAAATTTTTATAATCGAAAAGAACTCGAAAGGTAAGAAAATGAGTTTATGTTAATAACGAAAATGAAGCATCTTAGGTAGAAAATCAAGATAGAAGTATTATGGAAAATGTGAAAGGAATGTATGATGATGTGACAATACGAAGGTCGGAAATTCTACTGATTTTAAAATTGATTATTTTGTAGATACATCCCAACCATGAAGAAGCTTTAGAAAAATAGAATTTTGTTTTGTTATATATGAAGATGAAACAACATCATTTTGCAATGGTGTCGATACGGAAGATGAAAGGATATTTCAAAATGATATGCTCAGGGAGGAATTCTAGCTATTTAATTGTTGAATGACAACATTAATAAGACAAGGAACAACGTAGCAATGCGGAGAAAGTACGGGAAATAAAATTTATTTGACGATTTCATGAATCTTGCAAAAATCAACGTAAAGACTTGATGGTGGAGATTGTACGCAGAATGAAAAACATAGTAATTTTAAGTCTGACAATTGTGATGGAAATTATGTTTTATACAAGAAAGAAATATGTCTCAATAATACTTATTAAATATGAGGAAAGTTTAAATTTCTAGAAAATTTGTTAAGTGAACCTAACGATATAGAGGAAAAAATTGTCTTTAGTAACCAATGAAGAAAGTTAGTGTGCTTAAGTTTGTAAATGAAAGAGGTGAAATAGAATTGGATATAAATTTCATAATTTCTATGGAAAAAGAGAATATACAATAGTTAGTTGTCGATGGATTTCAACTAAGGAGAAAGAAAATTGTAAAGAGGAAATTGGAAATTGTGGATAAGAAAGTCATTAAAAGAGAGAACCGAAATAAAGAAGAGAATCTTGTTTTTATTTCAATCATTTGAAATATGAGTACAAAATTCTTGGTCTGAAGGTCAGCAGAACCCCTCCAATGTCTTCCTTTCTCCTTTCATTCTCCTCCTAACTAACTTTTCCCGTGTAACCACCAAAACTAGTTACTTTGTAACTATAAAAGCGTTAATTCCTCTTTAATCTTTCTAAAATATAAGTAACACGTCATTATTTTGAAATTACAAAACCCAAATAAGATCCCCTTTTACACATTTCACGATAGATATGTGGATGTACGGAAGTTTTAAAATTATTAATAATAAATACGTATGCAAGGATTAATATTTTAACGGACCGCTTATCATGTAGGTCCTTGTGGTTTTTATATGCATATCTAAACTATCAAAACCATGTTGTGGAAGCACCTTCGTGGTCTCAAGAAATAGGATGGGTGATGCGCATTAACATATATAAATCGATGTGAACAATGGTGCTGAGTCAAACCACTTTACGAGGCAATCTATCTCATAAGTTCCATACAACTTGTGCTTGAGTTCTGGTGTTATGAATGAATGATAAAAATATACTATCCTTATGAGACATGGAAAAGCTTCTTTGTTTATATCTCTTCTTTCTAAAGTTCTCTATCTCACACAATTTTGTTGGGTGTTATTGTATAAGAGTTGCATCAATATGCTTATGTCAGGCCAGCAGAGCATGTGCTTGATGTATCATCTCTGTCCTTTGAAAATATCACATTTTTAGCACGACCAGCTTTGCATTTTCTCCTCTTCATTCTGTTACTGAGTAACAGGTCCATCAAACCACCTTCGCGTAAAATAAACTCTTGCTTGTTTTCTCTTCTTCTTGATGTTCATTATCACCATCATCCTTCTTGATTGGTAAAATAATATCTTGGAATTTTCACCAGAAGATTGGATTGCAGAATCAGCTGACCCAACACACATTCATGGAATTCATGGGAACATCAATGGCAGGAGTTGATTGCAATGTGATCGTGGATATTTTCATAAATAGCCATATTGCCAAATTGTTTTGACATGGTATAACTCACCAGGTGCTGCTTCTTACTACCTTGAAAAAACCAGCAAAAGCAATCATTTTCATCATTGAAATCTTCTTGAGATGGAAATTGTGATTGAAAAATAAAATTCTAGCAAAAGCGGTCATCCCCAGTTGCTAAACGTTTTTTAATAAAATTGGTATTTGAAGAACATAAAACCCTAAAATTGCTTCAAATTGCAGACATTTCCACGATAAAGTCAATTAGGTCACTTGCAAAAAAACCATGTCAAGATTCTTAGAAATGAATTTCTCCATTTTTCACGCCAATTTTAAGTAAAAATCACCTTGGAATATACACTTTGAGATGTGCGATCATCTTTCAATTCTTCATCACGCTCTTCAAATACACTAGAAACATTTGTTTATCTCCATTGTATTCCCATTATGGGAGTGGATAAGCTTCTTTTCGTTCTTTTAAGGACCCTTTCCAATATCATTTGTTGAGCAATTCCCCTATCTTTGTGGGCGTCCTTTTTTATTGATATTTTGTTTTTGTGACAAAAATGTATTAACGTATTATCATATTTCCGTGCTTTTCACATCTCTGAAGACTCGAACTTTCGAGCTTGTATATTTTTCCTCGCTCATTGAGCCATAGAAACACGAAGACATGGAAACGAGAGAATTGTTGGGCAACATATTTTGAGCTTGTGGTTGTCTTCTTGAACATGTTGCAACTGTTCTTCGTTTTAATAATTCGCGTAACGAGCTTAGTTTCTTAGAACTTCTCGACCTTTAGCTCGATTGATTGTGCTCGACTTCTGGCTCGATTTAGGACAACACTTTTGGTAACCAAGTCTTTGAGAACTTGTGAATCGGTAGCCTTTATTGGGCATGGATTCAAGTCAAGCTGAATCTTCTCCCAATCCAAAATTTCTAAAAAATTTAAGTTCTCGAAATCTCTCTTCTGAGATCTTTATTCTTGTGCCTAAAAAAATGTTCGTGAAGATACTCCAATGAGAATGCTCAACTCAAAAGTTATTTATGTGTACATAACTCCTAGATATATATATATATATATATATATATATATATATATATATATATATATATATATATATATATATATATATATATATATATATATATATATATATATATATATATATATATATATATATATATATATATATATGTGTATGCGAGGCTAAACTTAATGGGTGAGGTCAAAATTTAATCGCACCAGCCTAACATACATGTGTTGAAATTAATACCTTCATGTTGCTGAAATTTAAAAATTGAAACAGAAATGTATCATGAAAATTTCCATGTAAATGTTTGCACATACCCTTGCATAAAAACTTGTTCTTTGATCAAATAAATTTTGTATACTTAGTAACTGGATCATGGGCGGTGAGACAAAATTTGTTTGTCTCATTTTCTTGAATATTCTACGGATGTAGAATTCTTTGGTGTATGGTAGATTTATTCCTTTGTTTTGACTCCTCGGTTTGGAATTGTGTGCGAGGGAACTTAATTCCATTTTCTGTGGGGCTCTTAAGGCTAAAAGAAATCCCAAGGTTTGTACTATAATGTTGATGTTCTTCATATAATACCAATTCTTGACAAAAATCATCCTCCTCCTACAAAAACATGCAAAGGAAGCTCCACTGAATTTCCTTTATTCACAAAATCATTAAGATTGCCAAAGCTGTAATTATCCTCCGAGCTTTCATCGTATGGTTCGATTGTTGCAACGAAGTTTTGACCAAAATCTTCAAAATGCTTAGATTCTTGTGTTTAAAATACAAAGATATACGGCACCTTTTGAAAATCCTTGTTCATCTCTAAATTTGCATTCTGTTAATGATTCCAATGTTTTTATAATGACCCTCTTGTTGCAGTAAAATTTGTTCTTTCAACGTGATGAAATTTCTATGACACACATTGTCTTCAATTTCTTGCTGTGCATAAAAAACATCGCTTCGGTACAGAGCTTTCTCTCCTTGAAAATAATAACCAAGACAATAAGAGAAGCCTCAAGTAGTAAACCATGGCTGTTGCTTCAAGAGGTTAATTTCTTTTGGCATCTTGAAATAAATTTTTGAAACTTCTGTTAAACTCAGGAATTGATTCCTTGCTCTTCCTTTGGATAGAATATAATTCCAAGAGTGTTTCATATGACTTACTCTCACAATATCTAGGAAGTATCTTGAAAACCTTGCCATGAACTAATTGAACTTGTTACTTTGGAACCATTCTTGAGCACTGCTTTAATGAATGAAAAAACATCTTCGTACATCTTCATAAATAATTTGGAAATTTGTCCGAAA
Source organism: Pinus albicaulis (assembly GCA_034641835.2). Taxonomy (NCBI): domain Eukaryota; kingdom Viridiplantae; phylum Streptophyta; class Pinopsida; order Pinales; family Pinaceae; genus Pinus; species Pinus albicaulis. The sequence goes on along the minus strand of CM076579.1, from coordinate 154,570,665 downwards.
GTACTCAAATTCCAAGATATATTGTTCCATTGATATCCTCATCCTCTCCAGAGAAAATTGGTAAATTTGAATCCTTTTGAAGGATATTGATGAAGAATTGTGGCGACTTCAAGGGTTTAAAGAATTTCTTTATTTTGGTGAAATAAATTCAATTGTTTGTAGGCGGGAATATTTATATCCCAAAGATGACGAATCATCACCTTCTGCTCATTGTAGTGATTGTCTTTAGGATTTGTAATGCAACAATCATCTCTCCTCTCATATTTAGGAGATAAGTTGTGTCAAGATATGATACAAACGGAGAAGAAAAATCATCTTTTCGATAAAGATATGCTTTTGGGCATATAATATTACGAGAAGATAAGAAAAGAAAAAAATCTATTTTATATGTGGAGGAAAATATACCACTAAATTGATAGTAAAAAATGAACTTGATTTAAAAAAACTCAAACTACGATATCTGTGTTTTCCATAGTGATTTCATTTTCTTACTGACAGAATTCCTCATCTAATGAAACCTTCATCGGTGGGTCCCTAAGTGAATAACTAACAACCAAACTTTATGTCTAAATCTTGTTCACACATCAAGAATAAGGGATTATGAGACCTATTGCCAAGAGCAAATAATGTGGGGTCAAGTGTCGAAGGTTTTTGGTTTACAGTCCTTTTAAAAATCAATGTTTATGGATCTAATAAATTAGGGACTTTACTGCTCCCCGAGATATCTAACCTTGTGTGAGGCTTTTTGAAATCTAGAATTTTGAAAAGGAATAGAAAACACGGCCAAAATTGTCCTCCTCCTTTGTGAACAACTAGAGGAAATAGAAAGAAACCGAAATGAACTGCTTCCGTTCCCAACAACGACACCAAACAGTGTTATTAAACAGTCCATGTGCATAGTGAAGATAAATTATCCAAGACATTTGTAAATTTAAGTCAAAATATTAGATATCAAATGGTCTTCGTTAGCACCTTCATATGTTTATCATTAAGCCCTCAAAGATCAAATACGGTAGATATGTAACCTAACATACATATGTTAAATTAATATAATACATATTGTAAATTTAAAAATTGAAGCAAAGATGTATCATGAAAATTTTCCATATGTAAATATTTTGTACCTTGCATAAAAACTTGTTCTTGATCAAATAAATTTTCATATGTATCCTAGATCATAGAATTGACGAGACAAAATTTAGGTTTGTCTCATTTTCTTGAATATTCTACGGATGTAGAATTCTTTAGTTGTAGTAGATTCCTTCTTTATTTGACTCCTCGAGTTTGGAATTGTGTCAAAGGAACTTGATTTCCATTTACTGTGGGCAGGCTCTTAGGCTAAAAAGAGAAATCCAGTTTGTACTATAATGTTGATGTTCTTCATATAATGCAATTCTTGACAAAATCTTATCCTCCTGCAAACATGTGAGCTCCACTAGTTTCCTTTGTTCCACAAAATCATTAAGATTGTAAGCTGTAATTATCCTCAGGGCTTTCGTACGTGTGGTTGATTATTTGTAGCGGACACCTTCAAAAATCTTGATCTTGAATTCTTGTGTTTGAGTACCTGAAGATGCTTTGTTACTGTGAAAATCCTTGTTCATCTCTAAATTTGCATTCTATTGAAAAGCAATTTATTATTTTCTTGACAAGCCCTCTTATGTAACGATAAAATTGTTCTTTAATGACAATGGGAAAATTTTCAGCCACATTATCTTCAATTTCTTGTAAAAACATAAAACCAGTGCAAGGCTTTCTCTCCTTGAGAATAATAGCCAAGACAATAGGAAGAGCCCTCAAATAGTAAACCATAGCTATTGCTTCAAGAGGTTCGAATTTCTTTTGGCATCTTTGAAATAAATTTTAAGAACCTTCTATTAAACTCAACGATTGATTCCTTGCTGCCTTTGGATAGAATATAATTCCAAAATTATTTTCAACATGACTTACACTCTCACAATATCTAAGAAAGATATCTTGAAAACCTTGCCATGAACTAATTGAACTTGCTTCAGGCTCTTTGGAACAAATGCTTGGGCATACTGGCACAATGAATGAAAAAACGTCATAGTACATCTTCATAAATAATTTGAAATTTGTCCGGAAAGTGTCAAATTCCAAGATATGTTATTCAGCTGAAATATCCTCATCCTCTGTAGGAAAATTGGTAAGAATTTGAATCCTTTTGAGATATTGATGAGGTGTAGAAAGCATTCAAGGGTTTAAAATTTCTTTATTTTGAGCTGAAATAAATTCAATTGTTTGTAGGCGAATATTATGCCAAAGATGACGAATCATCACCTTCTGTGTAATTACCTTGTTGATTATCTTTAGGATTTGTAATACTGTGATGTCTCTCCTCTCATATTTAGGAGATAAGTTGTGTCGAGATATGTAATCTAGCGAATAAAAATCATCTTACGATAAAGATAGCACACGGGCCTTATAATCTTTTGAGAAGATAAAGAAAAGAAAAAAATCTATTTGATATATAAGAGAAAATATACCACTAAATTGATAGTAAAAAATAGAGCTTCGTTTAAAACTCAAACTACGATATCTGTAACACATAGTGATTTCTCATTTTCTTGCTTAGAATTCGTCATCTATTGAAACCTTCATCGATTGGAGGTCCTAAGTGAATAACTAACAACCAAACTTTATATCTAAATCTTGTTCACAGAAGAATAAGGATTGCAGACCTACCCAGAAGCAAATAATGTAGGGTCAAGTATCGAAGGGTTTTTAGTATACGGTCCTTTTAAGAAATCAATGTTTATGGATATTTAATAAATTAGGGACTTTGCTGAGATATCTAACCTTGTGTAGGAGCTTTTTGAAATCTAGAATTTTGAAAAGGAATAAACACGGTAAATTGTCCTCTCCTTTAGACAACTAGAAGAGAAATAGAAAAAACCCGGGGAAATAGACTTACGTAGCAATTCCCCAACAACGACATAAACAATGTTGCAGCAAAAACAATCCCTTGGCTATGGTAAAGAATAAATTATCCAAGACATTTGTAAATTTCGTCAAAATATTAAGATATCAAATGGTCTTCGTTAAGCACCTTCATATATTTATCATTAAACCTCAAGAATCCAAATACAATGAATATGCCACAATGTTATTATTTATTTATATGAAATGGAACCAATCCCAAAAGAACATGAAAGAAAGAATCCCAAATTGATGTCTTGATATACATAATATATCACCTCAAACTTCGGAGAAGAATTTTAAGACAAGGAACGATTTAAAACAGTGTCTATTAAAGTTTTAACTCTTTTTTACATGTATGTAAAAAGAGACATGGCTAATTAATTCATTTTATTCAAGACAAAAAACAATAATGTAAACTAAAAGACATATCAATATCAACAAATGCATAATATTGCTTTTCATTCATTTAATCATTTGAAATCTAAGTACAAAATTGTAGTACGAAGGTCCAAAACTAGAACCCCTCCAATGTCTTCAGCACCCTCGCCACCTTCTCCTCTATGCTTTAAATTATTAACTACACCATTAGATGCTAACAGTTGTAAAACATTAAATGCGTCTTTCTAAAAAATATCTAAGTTACATCGTTGTTTCAAAGTTACAAAACCCAAACCAGATCCTTTTACCCGTTTCCCCAATATAGATATATGGATGTTTATGAGTTTAAAAATTAAGTAATAATAAATACGTAGGCAAGGATAGATATTTCAACGGATATAAACACTCATGTGGTTCCTTGTGGTTTTTATGTACGCCTAAACTATCAAGCCCAATAAACTACCCGGAAACATGTGGTTTCCAAAGAAATGAGGATCGGTGATCGCATTTTAAAATATAATCATGGATATGAACAATGGTTTTATATCAAGAAACCACTTTATGGGGCACTCTCTCATAAGTTACTTTGTTCCCTGACAACCAAAGTTCTTTGTTAATTGTGGATATGAATGAAATGCAAATATATGATCCTTATAAGACATGGAAAAACTTTAACTTTTGTTTTATTTCTCTTCTTTCTAAAGCTCTCTGTCTTACGCAATTTTGATAGGGTGTTATTGTGCTAAGTTGTGTTAGCTAGCCTCCTCTGACCTTCAAACATCGCTTGATGTATCATCTTATCCTGAAAATATCACATTTTGCTTGCAACTGACTTTGCATTTTCACCTACTGACACTATTGTAAGAAGAAAGTGACTTCGAGTCCATCGAAACCACCTTCATGGGTGAATAAACTCATCTAGTATTTTCTCTTCTTGTTTGTTGTGTCCACCATCATCATTCTTGATTGTTAAAATACTTGCTTGAACTTTTCCTAGAATTGGATTAAAGATCAATTGTTGTTTGATCATCAAAATTCGTAGGAACGCCAGTACAGTTGATTGCAATGTGATCATGTAGATATTTTTAAATACAGAGCCTTCATATTGCCAAATTATTTTGACATAGTACCTTTCGATGTAACTTCCTACATCAAAAAAAACAATAAAAATAATTTGCATCATTGATCTTCTTAAAGGATAGAAATTGTGATTAGACAAATAAAATTCGTAATCGAGTCATCCCAATTTGTAACATTTTTTAATAGGTGGTGTGAAAGGAACTTAAAACCTGAAATCGTTTCAAATTTAAAAATTTCTTGTTAAAGTCAATTGGTCCTCTTAAACCCATGTCATGATTCTTGTTGTTCTCCATTTGCAATTTGAAATCGAAAATCCTGTGCCGGAAACGTACGCATTTTCTAAGATGTGCGGTCATACATTTCCAATTCTTCATCGCACTTTCAACTCTTAAAATGCCTTTAAAACATTTTTTATACGAACTATGACTTTGTGTATAATTGGATAGCTTATGTTATTTTAAGGACCCTTTCAAATATCATTTGTGAAAGTCCTCTGTCTTTCGAACGTCCTTTTAAATGTTCTATTGCATGGCTAAATGTCCTCAACATAGTATCGGATTTCCCGTGCTTTTCCATCTCACCAGGGCTCAGAATTTTCAAGCTTGTATCTTTTTCTGCGGTCATTGAACCCATAAAACACACCGAAGACATGAAATGAGGAAATGTTGAACGCTTGTATGTTGAGTTTGTGGTTATCTTCTTGAACATATTGAAGCTCTTCTTAAATTTTTAATAATTGTTCCTCGGCGAACTTGGATGTTCTTAACTATATGAATTTTGGTGATGCGAAAATGGAACTGTTGTAATCTTGTACAAAGTATCCATTCCATTTAATTAAGTGTAAAAAATATTCTCCATATCTTTCAAATTAAACGAAAGTGTTTTTGATAAGGTTTACGAGTCTTATGTGTGAGGGGAATGTTAATTAAATTTATTGTTTAACATATTAAATCGAGAAATAAATAAGCGGATAAACTTCACCATAACCTGCTGCAACAACATGAAAGAAAATTTCACCTCTGTTGCTCTGTAAGGTCAAAGGCTCCCATTTAAACATATCCTTGCTTTATTAAGTTGCTCAAATTGAATTTATACGGTGAGTTATATGCTAAAAAAGGAAAAAACATTGTAATTGACTTCAAAAAATCGAAAATAGCTAAAATAGCTTTGTTTCACCTCGAAATACACAGTACGATACGGCTACTGTTTGATGGCCTAATAGCTCTTGAGCTTCCTAAAGAAAAATTGACAAAACACCTATGTTCACTCTCAACCTATCCCAAACTCTCCAGAATGAAATACCCAAAAATTGACAAAATTTCATCCCAAATTGGTTCAATATTGATTGTAATCGAAAACAATTTATGCCCAGTATCCCAGCAAAACCACTAAATGTGGGCTAGCTCAGTCAAAGATGCTAACTTTGATATAAACCCCAAAAATGGTGGAGGCACTCCAAATAAGTGTTGCTAATGGTGGGATTAAATGCGGAGGTGGTTTACATATGGACTCTGTGGAACCACCAACAAACTGTTTAATAAACCTCGCATTTAATTTGTATGTGTTGGCCACATGTGGCATTTAAGCATGGTATGTGCTACACTGCTTGGCCTGAGCTTAAAGGCACAGTTACGGCACCTAGGTCATGTGAATATGGGACTAGCACCTAAGTGCTTAACCCAAACTTTCCACCAATTTTGCATGGGGCTTGGCCCTTGGTCACACTTTGTAGGTCATGTGCGACAAAGGATAGCACAGAAGCAGCAAATCTCGTGGTTGTGTTAGCTTAGCCTTGGTTGTGGTAAGTCCCAAAACATGTGTAAGCACGAGCTTAACTCTTTAACCTCGCCGACCCATTGTTGGTTCATTCGAACGACTCACACAAGGCCCTCGTTCGACCTTTCGCACGTGTTGATACACTTTGACTCAACATTCGGGGTGACACCTTCGTTCACATGTGCCCCTTCACATGTTGGTCTGTGTTGTTGAAACACCGTTCCAATCAGCAGATCTTCCTGCCTTGTTGGTCGAGTTGACCTCATGAAAATCTGATCAAGGTTCAAAGACCCATCGAGCAAGTGCCACCCAACCAATGTCACGGGGCCACGTGGAAGCCTTGAGCGAGGCCACATGTCACCCTCAACCAAACTGTAAAACTTAATAAAAAAATGGTTTTCATTTAATTTTTGCAATGACAAATTCTTTTGGTCAAAAGTCCTATTTTGGAGGTTTTAGGCGATTTCAAACCTAAGTAACTTTCACATACAACATCGATTTAAGTCTTGTTCATGATGCCGAATCATGATGATGAGACATACACAGTCATTCGATTTCACAACCATTTACGAAGCATTTCACATTTTGAGCATTTTTCCCTTGGACATGATCACACAGTCCACCTCCCAAATAGGAAGCTTTGGACTAATCTCTACGGTTGTAGAAACGAAAAAGATAGAGAGCGGTTACTCCCACTCTTCAACCTTGAACCATTGAAAATATTTCTTGACGTCATCAAGTTAGGCTTCTAAAAAAGATAAATTCTTCCTTGAATACGTCGACGCATTGTTACTAACCTTAATTTGGTCATGATGGGTGAAATTTGACAGTGTATTTGGAGAAATCATATTGTTCCTGCAATGATACCACAACTTCAAGAAGCAGCTGAAAATAAGATTCACCTTGTGGCTTTGTCCTCGTAGCGATTTTTGCCAAATGTGTCATGTGTATGTGGATCTGAGCAAGTTTTCTCGCCATACCAACACCTTCGTGCAGAAACTGGCTGATGACCCATCTTTGAACTTTGTGCCCTCTTTTCTTGCGTGGCCACCCTCTCTTAGTTTGCCACCTTGCCTGTACTTTCTTCTCTTTCACGATCGACACGAAACACTTTTTACAACATCTTGTCATCTTCTTCCCAGGAAGCGACCTACTTGAGACTGAAACATATCATCATTTAAATCAGAAATGACATGAAAAGGATTATGCTTCAAAATATTTTTGCTTAACCATCATAGTCAGAATTTTGACTTGCATTGACAGAAAAGCCTTTTCATTGCCATTCACTAAAGAAAATTCTGCTTCTTTAGGTATTATCTCACAATAAACTCCCTTACCATCCTTAAACAAACAGTACTTATTCTCATGGCGATGGAATATTTTTTTGTCCTTATATAAATACGGACTGCCAACACCAAACACCAACAATGTCAAACGTTATTACATCTGGTTCACTTAAATCAACATATTGAGGTACAATAACGTGCAGCCTTAACATACACTTTCTTGAGACTTGTAAAATTAGCATCCTTGCAAATCCATCCAAGTGGATATGGCTTTGGATATTGGAATGGTCTCAAGTTTCGACTTCTTGTTAATTCTTAGGATAAATTGTATGACCCACTCTCAAATAATTGTGTCTATCTTTGTGTGTTTGGCTATTATCCTCACATGAAACAACCTCATCCTCACTCTCTTCATTTGGGAACTTCTGTATGACGATTTAAAGTGCTATAAGCGGTTGTTTCCTTTACAATCTCTTTCCCTTTATGTTCTTTAGTACCATGGCTACTTTTAGTTCATCACACAGTTAGGACCCTAAGTCTTGTTCAACAGTACAACCATTTTGCCTTTTCTTTAGCCTTATCTTTGGTTTTAAATTTTTACTGGTTTCGGCTCCATGTGATTTCCCATTGGTCTTCATCGTAGCTTGTTTGGAGAAACGATTTTAAAATATTTCCTTTTTCTTTCCTAAATTTGCATTTCTTTCTTCCTTTGCCTTTAAATTATACCCTCATTCCATCATAGTTGTTTTACCTCTGTACTCTAAATACGTGGCTTGGACACAAACACTCCTCTAGACTAGTAGGATTGAACATAAGGATAGTATATATAAGATAGTTGTGTAACCACCTATATGTTTCAGCAAGAAGTCTCTTGGCTATGCAAATAGTTCCAAGTAATAAAGCCCTTCGTCTAAACTCTTGATATAATCTTGAACACTTTGTCCTTAAGTTGTCTAAAACTTTGCCAATTCATGATAGCCTTTTGAAAATGAGCTAATGGATAAAATGGATGTGGTGTGAGGAAATAAATTCAGCCCATGATAAGTTGATCTTACCATATTTTTTTAATTTCATCCTTGTTCTTGGCTTCCCACCATACCAATGCTGCTCCTTCCATTCTCAAAGAGGCTAACTGAATCTTGGTGTAGTCTTAATGAAGGTTTTGTATCCTCAAATAAACTTCCAACTGTATTATCCAATTGTCAATTTTCTCTACATTGACCTCACCATTAAACATAGGCAACTCAAATTTAACATCAAGCTTTAAAAATGGACTTTTACCAGAGGTTTTAGACTTGTGATGTTGATTCACCGAAGTAGAGGATGATGATGTAGAGGATGAGGATAAAGATGGGGATGGTGGATCACCATTTCCTCCATCTCCTTTCTTTGACTTGTCATCACTTTTCTTTCCTCCTGAAGAACCCTCTCCTTATTTCTGGTGTCTAGACCCTTCTTCAACAAGCCTATCATTCCTTTCTTGGTAGAGTATCCTCACCATCTCGGTCATGTCTAGGAAAGCTTTTCAGAATACCCATTCTTCTTCTTTGGGATCAATGTCTTCAAGAGCTTCTCCTTCTCTTGAAGACATGCTTGAGGATTCTTCAATGGCTCTTGGAGGTGGTTCTCCAGCCCTTCTTAGTTGTGGATTACTTTGTGCACTAACCAAGTGTCCTTCACCTCTCTTGATTTTAAGCCTAGTAAGCATCAAAAATTGCAAACAATCAACTATATCTTTGCACAAGAACAAATGCTGAGTAAAAATCTAGCTCCTAAGGTTAAAACCTAAGCTCTGATACCATCTAATCTGAAAATGGAACTATTTGTAATGCTATGCGAAGTATCCATTTCCATTTAATTAAGTGTGCAAAGTATTCTCCATGTCTTGCAAATTAAACAAAGTGTTTTTGATAATGTTTCTGAGTCTTGTGTGTGAGGGAATGTTAATTAAATTTATTATTTAACATATTAAATCAGAAATACAAAGTAGATAAACTTCACCATCATATAACACAGCAACATGATGAGGTAGTTCACCCCTCCTGGGCTACATCTGCCAGGTCCAAGGCTCCCAATGGGCATGTCCTTGCTCTATTAAGTTGCTCAAATTGGTTATACAATGAGAAATATGCCTAAACAAGAAAAACTAGCTGTGAACTTAACTTCGGATGACATAAATCAGCTAAAATTGGCTTTTGTTTCACCTCAAACAGTGAAGTACAACCTAATACATCTCCATTTCCCTGATGGCCCTAGTGGCTCTTCAAGCTTCCCTGAAGCAAAAGTGGCTAAATAACACCTCTATTTACTATGAAACCTATCCCAAACTCTTCAGAATGCTCAGAATACCCAAAATTGACCAAACTTTTGTCCAAATTGGTTCAATATTGAAGAATTTATGATCAAAACAAATTTCTACCCAATGTCACTTGAAAACCCCACTAAATGTGGGCCAACTCTAGTTAGGAGCGCTAAATTTGGCATAAACCCTGAAAATGGAGGAGGCACTCCAAATAGGGTGGAAACCGCTAACAGTCAGATTAAATGCTGGAGGAGTGGTTCACATGTGGACTCTATCATATCAGAACTGCCGACTTAACTGTTTTAATAAACCTCCACATTTAATTTGTATGTGCTGGCCACATGTGGCATTTAATAGCCGAATGTAATGGCTACATAACACGCCAGAGCTTAAAGGCCTGGTTATGGCACCTAGGTCATGTGAATATGGGGCTAGCACCTAAGTGCTTAACCCAAACTTTCTGCCAATTTTGCATGGGGCTTAGCCCTTGGTCACTGCCTATAGGTCCTATGCGACAAGGGCTAGAACCTGGGGGCTTAGCCCAAATCTCCGCCGGTTGTATGGGCTTAGCCCTTGGTTATGGCAGAAGGTCACGGAACCCGCAGCCTTAAGCCCTGACGGGTTAACTCTTTAACCTCCGCTGACCTGACTGTCCGTTCATTCAAATGACCCGTCTAACCCCTCGTTCAACCTTTTGCACGTGTTCAATGCCCGACCCGACTCAATGTTCAGGGTGACCCACCTTCATTCATGTGTGTTCGCTGCCATGTTGGTCAACAAATGACCCGACTCCATTCAATCAATAGCTCTTCTGTCGTGTTGGTCGGGTCAACCTCCACCCGAAGGGTCAGGTCAGGGGTTCAAGACCCATGGCCTCCAAACTTCACAACACATTTTTAACCAATGGCCCGGGGCCACATGGCAGCCTTCGGGTAGGCCACATGGCACCCTCCAATAGGCCTATAAAAACTTAATAAAAAAACGAATTTTTTCCATTTAATTTTTTTTTTTGCAATGACAAATTCTTTTGGTCAAAAAGTCCTGTTTTGGAGGTTATTGGGTGATTTCAAACCTCAGTAACTTTCACATACGACATCGGATTTGAGTCTTGTTTGTAATGCCAAAATCGCAGCGATGAGACTTTTCTAGTCATTCAGACTGCAACCATTTTTTAGCATTTCCATTTTGAGCATTTGTTCCACTTGGACATGATCACCTAATCATTTAGCTAAGTCAAATTGTGCTACAACAAGACCCAAGCTCCAAAGTGACAAAGTTGTTGGCCTATGTAAATAGGTTCCTGCCAGCTCATAGCTCCATTCTTTGACATGCCCATTGTCAAAGGCATCTCCCACAATGCTGCTATATATAGGAAATTCCTTCCAAAGTGGAAGTACCTCTTGATCATCCAAGGCTAAGGAGTAGCCCCTTTTCACCATGATAGCACCATCTCCTACTCCTGCAACATCATGCAAAGTATGAGAGAAAATTTTCCCATGCTCTCCCAAGAAAAACCAAAGCAACAATAGCCTTTGCTGCCTGTTCACACCTCCATCATACAAATCATGTGATGAAAACATAATGATTGATATGAAGAATGTCATATCAACATAATTCATCCACACTTCTTACTACCCTATGATGCAAGTATCCTGCCAATATTCCTCCATTCTCATACCCTTTAAAAGAGGATATGTCACATGATGGCCAAACTCTTTCAAGAGTAGCCAACGCAGCCAAGCCTCCTGCTGCCTAGTGTCATAAATTTGCAAGTAGCTCTCTAGCCTCTTGCTCACCATCCACACCCCTTCATCTGAATGTGGGTGCCTTCCATCATGCTCTACCTTGGTACTCTTCCAATGAAGACTACAATCCTCCCAAATCAGATTTTCCTTCTTGCATTTCATGGGATGTTGAAATGCAACTCCTTGGAGATCTCCTAGAAGAGATTCCACACCAATGATCCTCTTGAATCCATAAAGATCCAAGTGTGCTAGAGGCAAAACCTCCTTACTGTTGCTTAATGACAGTGTTGTTAATCTCCTCAGTGGTGTATTTGTGTCTCATACTTCAACTTAAGGATGAACATATGGTTTTGTATGAGTTTGTTTTGGACAAGATTTATCCTATCCACCAAGTTTTCAAACCCCAACCTCAAGTGTGGTATGCAACTCAATAATGGAACATGAAGATGATGGTTCATCCCTTCCTTGAACCATTCAAGTTTTCACATCACAGTGCAATTCTCTTGTTATACATGAGCAGTGTGCAATGGTATATATCCCTCCATAAGGTTTGTTGAAATGATAGGAGATGGAAACTTAGGCATACCTTGGTGAAATTTGGAAGTATCTTGTATGGTTGTAAGAGTTCCTTCCTCCAGTGTGTTGGCTACCCCAACTACTAATGTTGATGGCCGCTCCTCCATAATTGTATTAGTGCTAGTACATGCGTCTTCCAATGGTGGTGAGGGCTTCTCCTCCTCTGATTTCGCTTTGCCAAATTTCTTGATCAACCTTTGAGTAAACTCAGCAAAAGTAGTCACTCTTGCATGAATCAAATGGCTGAACCACCAAGTGTTTTCTTCACCCTCAAGGTGCAGCACTACAATCTCTACAACCTCTCTTTCTACCACTGGATGTAGTAGGAAGAATGCATCTAGTTTCATGCCCAAACCCTTGTTGTATATGACCCATCAAAAGTAGACAGTAGAAACCTATTGCCCTTGATTCTCCTTGTGTGCAAGGTCTCCTTTCTTCCTCCTGCTGAATGAACCGAGGTAACGCTAGAGTCTCCTTGAAGGCTATAGGTTTATATTTTTACTCAGCAAGGTATTAACTTAGAATTTCATGATCCAAGTGTCCTCCATTTCTATGCAATTTGTCCTCTCTTTCAAAAGGAAAGGGCATAGTCCCACTGCTTCTTTCTTCTCCTCTTTGATTGCCCTCCTTGTTGAGGGCATTCCTGCTTATGAAAAGAGATGAGAGAAAAATAATTTTGTCCATCATTCTAATATTCCTCTTTGTCTTCTTATCTCATGATAGCATAATGGCTGAGATCCACAGGTTGAGCCAAGATTATGCTCTGATACCACTATAATATCACCAAATGGGAAAACTCAGCAATACATGCAAAAAAAATGCATTTTTAGAAATATATGCTACATAGAATGAAATAAACACTTTGATCCCTTATATATAACAATATATCACCTAAATCCAAGAATATATTAGAAACAAATCAAACTAGATGAGGTAAACAGACCTCCCACACCTAGTATAGCTAAACAATGTTGAAACCCCAAAACTACTACAACATGAAATTATTGTATAAAGAGACAGCGCAGTCTAATGAGGGTTTATACATAGTAATATAAGAGACAAATAGATATGATATTATATTAAACAATATGGCCCATGAACTAATATCTAGTCTCCTTTATACAAAATCTAGAGAACCCGAAAAGGGTTTCTAGGAATCCACCCAAATACAAATGGTGATCTTCAGCGATAAGACTGAATAATCACTACAAACTGAAGCATAGGAGTATAAAAGGCTGAAATGATGTAGATATGATGTAGATCTGATCAAATTTCTTCCCCCATGGAAGTATCAACCCTCCAATCACAGGAAAGCTCCCAAAAAGAACCACAAGATACACTGCTGAAATTGCCCTCTAGAAATAACGCAATTCCAGACTGGAATAACATTGTAGGTGATGGAAATATATTGGCCTACTTCCAATGATCTGAAATCAGCACAAGAATCCTCCAAAATGATCTCCCAATATAATGAATCCTTCCTCCTATGCAAAACCAACTCAAAAAGTGGGTTTCTCAACCCTCCACTGCAACACCCTGCAACTCAACACAATATCCTGCAGAAACTACGTTGAAACTGAAGACTGAAGCCTGGCACCAATGCTAGATGTGTGGAATGATAGATCATTTCTCTCCCAAGATCTACTTAAAGGGAGAGATGGAATTTCGAAACAGGAATACCTTAGTGCTAAACATCACCAACAATATTAGCTAAACACCTGAAGGGAGCAAAATCTAAACAGACATATCAAAATATAATTCATAAGCTAACCTCAAATGGCTGTCATCCTCTTCCTTACAAACTAACTGATCCTTCTCACCTTGGGTCGCACTCATTAGGGTTTCCACCATCACACAATCAATCTCCTTCCAAAACTACATTGTACCTTCATCAAGGCCACTCCTCCATGATAACGTTGTTTGATTTGGTCAAGGTTGACCTCTTCAACCTGCTTCAGCCATTTCCACACCTAAGGGTCTTCAATCCAGCTCACATATAGTTGTCTAGACTGATCCTCATTCATATTGAGTTGTTTTTATTGATGATCCACTTCTCCCACATTAATGTTGTTGACTTGGTCAAACTTGACTTTGTCCACATCCATTATGCCTTGTTCACACATGAGAGTGCTAGATCCAGTTATTTTTATGATCCCTTTTTACATCAAGAGGGACTTTATGCTTGTTCAAGACAAGTATGGGTCTCTATCTCTATTTATTCATCTAATAGGTGCTAAAATAAAAAATCAATATTCCTATTAGCTGCATGCTGATTTAGGAATATTACATTGTGATTATGTTGTTCTGTGGTGATAATTATTGATGTGCATGTGGATGTGAAGGTGTTGATCATATCTGCTTAATAATAGTAGATTAGTTTATGTTTACATGTTGATTATACTGTTAAGAGCTCGATAATAGGCTCATCCCTATGTAGACCTGATAGAACTTGACGAGATCTGCCTTAATTACCTACTCTCTCCCAGGGTGCGGAAACCTGGTTCCAGCACCCACCCATACTACTTCGGGTGAGACCTTGGCCTACAAAATTAGGTCATTTCCAAAAGGGCCAGTAGTATATGGGTTAGTTGGAAAACCTTAACCCCGAACCTGGGTCAGGACCCCTCAAGCCAACAAATGGTTCCATTGCCAGGACTGGCAGAATTTTGAGAGAGAGATCGGATAATTCCATGAGACTATTGGAGACCTAAGAAATTGGAGCTCAAAGACTAGTTCGAAAGATAGATTCAAGAAATTTCTATAAAGGAGAATCACAGCACGAAGCCAACAACGGAGAAGTGGAAGAACAAACATATTTTTACCGAAGTATATGAAATTTTCTTTGTAACTTTTGTGCACGAGCTCTAGGAGTGGCTAGCAAGGCTAGTAGAATTCTAGACATGTTGGAAAGACGATCAGGTTACGCAGTGGAATCCAGAATTAATTCAAAAATTAGAGAAGGCTAACAACACAATCACCCAAACTATGGATCATTGGGTGGATATTGTGATAGGAGGATTTGTAACAGAGTTCATAGTTGATCAGCTTGTGTCCTACTCTGAGGCAGAGCAGAGGTTCTTCAAAGGATTCTGAGGTAAGTTCTTCCGAACATTGTCACTACTAATTAAAATTTTATTGTGCAAAAAGGGAATTTTGTGTAGCCACACCAAATGAATGACCTCTGATCAGAGTGAGAGTATAGCACAAAGTGGTAAGTATTACCGAGTCAACCAAGAAGGGGATATATCCGTCTACAACCCATTAAGAGAATCAGTTTCACATGCAGGAACTAGTCCTTCGACTACACCATATTTGAGTCAACATAAGGGCAAGAACTCCCCTACACCTCTGCCACTACCGGAAGAAGATATGGCCACAAACATGAAGCTGCCCACCTTCAAGGGTGTAGGAGACGAAGATATGGACCGATTTTGGTTCGTAGCAGAATCAGTGTGGAATGCGCAGAATGTGGCTAGTGATGCCGTAAAAAGGGCGCAGTTATCCCTCACCTTTGAAGGAAGGGCCCTAGATTGGTACATGGGGTACATAGGCCATCATGCGGATACATCTATTAAAGAGATTAAGAATGCTTTAAAACAACAATTTCGGAAGCCTAAGTCCTACGCTCAGCTAGTGGTTGACTTGAAAGACTTTAGATAAGGACCCATTTAGTTGGTATGGGAGGCTGATCAGTGGCTAAAGAAGTTTATTATAAATGGGGAATTTTAGTATGATGATAGACAGCACAAGGAATGGTTCATCGCCATGCTATTGCCTCGCCTACGTGGACCTATGGTTCAGCAAGTGATTGAGATGCAAGAGAAATCCTTGGAGATTGCTATGAAGCTAGAAGTTGTGCCAAGAGACAATGCCCATTTTGGGGTACAAAAGATCTAGGGACAACTAGAGGCAATGCACCTCTAAATCCATAATTTGTGAAAAGAGAGAGGAAAAGAAGCTAGCCAAGACATATGGTGCATAAGATGTAGGGTGTCAGGCCACACCAAGGATCAGTGTCCTCTGCTGGTGGACTACATGTAGGTCAGGGGGCCCAATCCATTGCGCCCTAAAGAGGTTGCGGGACTAAGTGGTCCCACGTTATGGTGTGCTGACTGCTGCGTAGCTGGACTACATGGTACCAACCACTGCCCCCATATTGGTGCCTATGTTCTAGAGTCGAAGCAATAATGGTGTTGATTCTACTCATCTGTGGGACATGACGAACACAACTGCTGGACATATGACTTAATGATAGCTTGAGGAAACCTATACAGGGTACAAGATGACCCTTCTTCACCACTATCTCCCTCAGGATGAGGAGGCTCCCCTACTAGAGGCCGGGGGGGGAAGAGGTGGAAGCGTAGGTCGGGGAAGAGGGCAATTGATCTGTTATAACTGTGGAGAAGTAGGACACTTTGCAAGGGACTGTCTGATCCCTACATGACAATCTTGCAGATATTGTAGACATTTGGATCATTTGATCGAAGATTGTCGAGTACTGATAGAAAAAATGTAGGAAATATAACAGACACCAACACAGAATGTGCAAAGGGTTAAGGCAAAACCGCATAATGAGGGACCCAGTATTAATTTCATAACGCGCAATGGCATGGCTACTGGAGGAGCTGAGGAAAAATCTGTAGCTGAACCCCTTATCCAGAAAGCCGCTATCAAAATGGAAAGCTTGGACCTACAGATTGAGAAAGAAACCTTCATAGAAGCTCGCAAAGACTTTACCAAAGATGAGGCATCTACTTCCAAGGCTCCAACAAACCTAAAAGCGGACAAAGCAGTTAAAGTATTCCTACAAGCATGTATGAAGTTGCTACACAACCAGAAGGTAGTAGAAAATCTTCAAGAACTGATAGATAGCTGCACAGAAAAAACTGACCCTCCGATAGAAGTTAAAGATGTTCACAAACTTTACAAGAATAAGAAATGCACTGGTTGGGAAATACGGCTAACGACATAGATTGGCGATTATGAAATGGATCAGGTCATCCTAGATCAGGGATCTGATGTGAATGTCTTGCCCAAACAGGCATGGCAAAGGATGGAAGAACCTAAGCTGGAATGGTATACTATACAGTTGCGCATGGCTAACCAATAGAATATCATACCATTAGGGAGAATATCAAATATTATGGTAGATATCGCAGGGGTTAAGGTATATGTGGATTTTGAGGTAACTCAAATTTGGAATATGCGAACCCTTATCCTGTGCTCTTGGGACTGGATTGGGCTATAGACATGGGAGGCATTATCAACTTGAAGAAAAGGTGCATGGTTTTTGAGAATGAGGAAACGAGAGTAATAGTCCCTCTACACCCAGCAGAAGGAGAACAGTATAAAGAACCTGTGCGCAAAGAAGATGACGTGGATCATATGTATAAAATAACTGCTCGGGACAAGGATTGGATTAATCCTATAGCTGATGGCATGCTTTGCTAGGAGAAAGATGGTGAATGCCTCTGTGACTCTGACGGGGAGATCAAAAATTGGCAGAATCGGTTACATGATGTATCTGCGCTATTGATCTGGATTTATCTAGGAACACAATAGAATACAGAAATAGCCATAAACATAGAGATGCAGTGGAAATAAGGCTTCATTCATTAATATCAAATAATAGAAATATGCTTACAAACATAATGGAAATAAAATAGCTAGGGTGCTGGTAGCGAATCTCTGAGAAGAGATGTGGTGGCTACAGACCTCTGAACTGTGTTAAAATGAGGCTTGAGGGCCTATTTATTATGGAGAAACAATGGAGAACTCTAGACGTCCAAAAACCTAACCCTAGGAGTTGAAGTGCCAAAACTGTGTGCCCCGTTTGGGTAAATTGGTGTCTCTACATCCCGAGGACGTAACTTTGGCATATGATCTCTGTTTGACATGTATGATACATCGTTATAAAGATCTATCCGAGGACTACGAATATTGCTTAAAATATCAATTCTAGAATGCAATCTTATTTTCCACACAAACGATGCCCAAAAAATGTCGTTTAGGGCCTCAAAACGGCTCCAGAAGTTCAGGACCAGAAAAACTGCTAAAAGTAGTAAGTTGTGCTGCAACTTAAAAACTGAAAGAAATGATGGTGTGGATTCAAATGGAATAGGTGGGTGGCCACCAATGTCCACCTATATAATTAAGGCCCCAAAACAGCTCTGGGAATGCAGGACCTGAAAACCTGCTAAAAATAGTGAGTTGTGTTGAATGTGAAAAGCTGTAAGAATTGATGGTACGGGTCCAAATGGAATAGGTGGGTGGCCACCAATATCCACCTGGATCACTCCCTCCTTAAGAATCAATGGTCCCCATTGTGTTGAGATCCTCCATGAGATGAGAAACATTTTGTTGTCGAAGATGTCATGGACCTGTGGGCGGACATGCTGGATGCAATAGTAAATTTGGTTTCTTTATCAGCCTCAAACAATACATGTGTGGATTATGTCTTTGTAGCCACATGAGGTATGGAAACATTAGGCAGCGGTGCGTCGGGGGTCAGATCAATGGAGTGCTTGTCCTAACAGTGTAGAGGAACCTCTGTGAGTGAGGAGAAAATTTCCTCGTATTCCTCCATGACTTTGTCCATCTACTGCAGCCGTGCAGGGGAGCCCTGTTTCGAGGTTGTGGCCACAATATTCTTCTTTCCCTGTGAGCGAGTTGTAAGGAAAATAAATTTATTGGTTTGGGAAAAAATCTTACTATGTTGTTTTGCAGTATTCAAAGAGATGACAGGAGGTGATACTACCTCTGGTATCCTGTACAAGTTATTTCCCAAAGTAATAACAACAACACGAGGCCTAGACTCATACACAACATGTCACCTCCACAAGTATGGTTGGCCCAATAATACATCAGCTACATAAACAGGAGCAACATCACACAATACCTCATTTGTGAATGGCTTGATACTGTATGGAAGGTGGCACTGTTGGCAGATGTAGAGATCTCTCCCTGGGTGGAGCCACCCGATGGTATATGGCTACAGGTGTGCTATGGTTGGTAGGCCGAGCTGCTTCACAACCTCTGCTGAAATGAGGTTCTTTTGGCTTCCTTTATCGATAAGAAATTGCAGCGGAGAACCCTTCACCCACATCTTTGAATAAAAGAGGTGCTCCCCCTCCTTTGGATCCTCTGGATCCTCCCTCTAGATCTTGGTGGTGGCAACAATAGCACTAGGATCCGCATTAATGATCTACTTCCCTTTGTCATTGCCTTTGTCTGGTTTTGACTCATGATCATAAAATTCATCTGATTCGGGTGCCTTTAGTTCAGCCACCAATGACTGTTTGGCCCGATACTTGTTTGTGTTGTGAGTGGGGCTGTTATGAAATTCACACCACTTCCTTGTGTCCTTCTTTGATTTGTGGTGTTATTCTGAGTCACACTGCTTTGGCCTTGCCCCTTGTTCTTCGGTTCGGGGGCACCTTTCGGATTCGAAGATCCAAAGTCTTGCTTCTTCTTCTTAAATTTCTGCTCGATCTTGGCGGCATAGCGATATGTCGTGCCAAACGATGTAATGTCTAGGAATTCCATTTCCTCCTGAATGTGTTTGTGAAGATAGCCATGGTACTTGAGCACCAAATGTCTCTCTAAATCTTTAATACCCAACTTTGTGCGCATGGTATGGAACAGATTCGTCAGTTCATGCACATCTTGATCCCTTTGTTTCTGTAGCGTGGTCCATTGGATGTATTTGTCCTCATAGATCCCCACAGGGTAATATTGTTCCTTGATGCCGTCTCAGAACGAATTCCAAGTGCGTGTGGCCGAGAATAGAGAGGGTTCCCCTTCATCCTCTTGCTCACAGTAGGTTTCCCACTAGTTTTTGACATGGGGGGCAGCTTTGAGGAGTGGAAAAATAATCTTTTATCAGTCAGAGAAATCATGGACCGGGAAATACCCTTCCAGCAAATTCAACCATCTATCTACGACATATGCATCTATTTGGCCTTCAAATACAGGAATGTCAAAGTTTACATCTACCTTGAAGGGAGTGGCGCCTCGAGAGTGGCTGTTGGATGCAGATGCGCCATAGGTGGGCAGTCATTGAAGGATCTGAGCAAATTTATCCATCATTGCATTCCTTTGTTTCTCGAGGGCCTCCTCGAGAAATACTTTGATAGGATCTCCTGCTCCCTCGTCTTTCTTTTCTTCCGCTATGGGAGGTCGTCGAGGTTTGCGAGGCTGATCTTCCAAGGGTTCAACCAGATCGAGCCCTAACTCCCTATACCCTGACTACATTGGGGACATGCAAAGAAAAAACAAAGAAATAGCAGACCACTTTGATACCACTGATCATGATTTATGCAGGAATGCAACAGAATACAAAAATAACCATAAACATAGAGATGCATCGGAAATAAGGCTTCATTTCATTAATATCAAATAACAGAAATATGCTTACAAACATAATGGAAATAAAATAGGTAGGGTGTTGGTAGCGAATCTCTGAGAAGAGATGTGGTGGCTAAAGACCTCTGAACTGTGTTACAATGAGGCTTGAGGGCCTATTTATTATGGAGAAACAATGGAGAACTCTAAACTTCCAAAAACCTAACCCTAGGAGATGAAGCGCCAAAACTGTGGGCCCCGTTTGGGTAAATTGGTGTTTCAACTTCCGGGGAAAGTAACTTCGGCATACGATATTCGTTTGATGTGTATGATACATCATTAGAAATATCTATCCAAGCTATACAATTGTTATCACGTAGATCAATTCCAAAACGGAATCATATTTTCCGGAAAAATGATGCCCAAAAAATATCGTTTAGGGCCTCAAAATGGCTCCAGAAGTTCAGGACCCGAAAAACTGCTAAAAATAGTAAGTTGTGTTGTAGCTTAAAAACTGAAAGAACTGATGGTGGGGGTTCAAATGGAATAGGTGGGTGGCCACCAATGTCCACCTGGATCATTAAGATCCCCAAAACAGCTCCGAGAATGCAAGACCCGAAAACCTGCTAAAAATAGTAAGTTGTGCTGAATGTGAAAAGCTGCAAGAATTGATGGTGCGGGTCCAAATGGAATAGGTGGGTGGCCACCGATATCCACCTGGATCATTCCTCCCTCCTTAAGAAGCAATTGTCCCCATTGCGTTGAGATCCTCCATGAGATGAGGCATGTTCTGTTGTCGAAGATGTCATGGATCTGTGGGCGGACATGCTGGATGCAATTAGTAAACTTGGTTTCTTTATCAGCCTCAAACAATACATGTGTGGATTCAGTCTGTGTAGTCACATGAGGTATGGCAACATCAGGTAGCGGTGCGTCGGGGGTCAAATCAATGGAGTGCTTGTCCTGACAGTGTAGAGGAACCTCTATGAGTGAGGAGAAAATTTCCTTGTATTCCTCCATGACTTTGTCCATCTGCTGCAGTCATGCAGGGGAGCCCTATTTCAAGGTTGTGGCCACAATATTCTTCTTTCCTTGTGAGCAAGTGTAAGGAAAATAAATTTCCTGGTTTGGGAAACAATCTTACTATGTTGTTTTCCAGTAGTCAAAGAGATGACAGGAGGTGGTATTACCTCTGGTATCATGTACAAGTTATTTCCCAAATTAATAACAACAGCACGAGGCCTAGACTCATACACAACATGTCACCTCCACAACAATGGTTGGCCCAATAATACATCAGCTACATCAAGAGGAGCAACATCACACAATAACTCATCCATGAATGGCTTAATACTGTACGGAAGGTAGCACTACTGGCGGATGCGGAGATCTCTCCTTGGGTGGAGCCACCCAATGGTATATGGCTACAGGTGTGCTATGGTCAGTAGGCCAAGCCACTTCACGACTTCTACTAAAATGAGGTTCTTTTGGCTTCCACTATTGATAATAAATTGCAGCGGAGAACCCTTCACCCACATTTGCGAATGGAAGAGGCGCTCCCCCTCCTTTGGATCCTCTGGATCCTCCCTCTGGATCTTGGTGGTGGCAACAATGGCACCAGGATCCGCATCAATGATCTGCTTCCCTTTTTCATTGCCTTTGTCTGGTTCTGACTTAGGATCAGAAAATGCATCTGATTTGGGTGCCTTTAGTTCAGCCACCAATGACTGTTTGGCCCGACACTTGTTTATGTTGTGAGTGGGGTTGTTATGAAATTCACGCCACTTCCCTATGTCCTTATTTGGATTTTTTGTGTTGTTCTGAGTCGTGTTGCTTTGGCCTTGCCCCTTTTTCTTCAGTTCGGGGGCACCTTTCGGATTTGCAGATCCAAAGTCTCACTTCTTCTGCTTAAATTTATGCTCGATCTTGGTGGCATAGCGATATGCCGTGCCAAGAAATGTAATGTTGAGGAACTCCATTTCCTCCTGAATGTGTTTGTGCAGACAGCCACGGCACCTGAGCACCAAATTTCTCTCTAAATCTTTAATACCCAACTTTGTGTGCAGGGTATGGAACAGATTCGTCAATTCGTGCACATCTTGATCCCTTTGTTGCCACAGCATGGTCCATTGGATGTGTTTGTCCTCATAGCTCCCCATGGGGTAATATTGTTCCTTGATGTCATCTCAGAACAAATTCCAAGTGGGTGTGGCCAAGAATAGAGAGGGTTCCCCTTCATTCTCTTGCTCACAGTAGGTTTCCCACCAGTCTTTGACATGGGGGGTGGCTTTGAGGAGTGCAAAAATAATCTTTTCTCGGTCAGAGAGATCATGGGCCAAGAAATACCCTTCCAGCAAATTCAACCATCTATCTATGGTATTTGCATCTATTTGGCCTTTAAATATAGGAATGTCAAAGTTTACCTGTACCTTGAAGGGAGTGGCGCCTCTAGAGTGGCTGTTGGATGTAGATGTGCCATAGGTGGGCAGTCGTTGAAGGATCTGAGCAAAGTTATCCATCATCGCGTTCCTTTGTTTCTCAAGGGCCTACTCGAGCAATATTTTGATAATATCTCTTGTGCCCTCATCTTTCTTTTCTTCCACCATGTGAGGTCATCGGAGTTTGCGAGGCTGATATTGCAAGGGTTCAACCAGATCGAGCCCTAACTCCTTATACCCTGACTGCGTTGGGGACATGCAAATAAAAAACAAAGAAAGAGCAGACCGCTCTGATACCACTGATCCCGATTTATGCAAGAACGCAACAAAATACAGAAATAACCATAAACATAGATATGCATCGAAAATAAGGCTTCATTTCATTAATATCAAATAATAGAAATATGCTTACAAACATAATGAAAATAAAATAGCTAGGGTGCTGGTAGCGAATCTCTGAGAAGACATGTGGAGTCTACAAACCTCTGAACTCTGTTACAATGAGTCTCGAGGCCTATTTACTATGGAGAAACAATGGAGAGCTCTAAACGTCTAAAAACCTAACCCTAGGATATGAAGCGCCAAAATTGTGGGCCTCGTTTGGGTAAATTGGTGTTTCAACTTCCCAGGGACGTAATTTCGGCATATGATCTTTGTTTGACGCGTATGATACATTGTTAGAAATATCTATTCGAGGACTACAACTACTACTACAAATATTGATTATGGAACATAATCATATTCGCCAGACAAACAATGCCCCAAAAACTTCGTTTAGGGCCTCAAAACGGCTCTGGAAGTTCAAAACCCGAAAAACTGCTAAAAATAGTAAGTTGTGCTGCAACTTAAAAACTGAAAGAACTGATGGTGGGGGTTCAAATGAAATAGGTGGGTAGCCACCAATTTCCACTTGGATCATTAAGGGCCAAAAATGGCTCTAGGATTGCAGGACCCGAAAACCTACTAAAAACAGTAAGTTGTGATGAATGTGAGAAGCTGCAAGAATTGATGGGGCAGGTCCAAATGGAATAGGTGGGTGGCCACCGATATCCACTTGGATCAACTATGGTGTCTTAGGATCATGAAGAGCTTCTGGTGTATCTCCTCAGAGGTAAGAGAGTTGGCTTACTTTTATGGTTCTGGTAGTATTAGGGATTTTCTTAAATCATTCGAAGCAGAAGTCCCAAGGGAGCGAAGAATGTGTGTGCTTAACCTAGCCATGCATGTGACCCCTGCATAGTGGTAGGAAACTCATAAGGGGAAGTTCTAGGATTGGGAGGAATGTCGTAAGATGATGATCCTATGGTTTTAACCTCTGGTTCACCTACGAGTGGAGACTTTCCTTGGCCAAGGGGACCCGCGCAAGCACTTGGCCGCATGGATGGAGGTGTGGTGCGAAAGGACTAGGGATGAATGGGTCCACCTGGTCATTCATGCCTTGAGGCAAATCCCCACCGTATGGTATTTGGATGCAGAGCTACATCAACGTACCCTCCACTGGGAGATCTTGAGAGACGATTTTGTGGGAACGTTCGGATTGATAGGCATAACTGAGGCATTAGACGATGCCCTGCAGGACATAGATGCCCTAGTATTTGATGAATCATGCCCTCGTGTGGAGTATGGGGAACTAGCTTGGGATACGTAGATGCAGGATATTGATAACTACCACAATCTATCAATGGAGGAATGTGACGAAGACCCACGAAATATCACTATCCTGGAATCAGAGGGAGAATGCATGGTTGTTGGACCCCCACTATAGACCGTCGATGTGACCAAGCCTCTTAAGCTAAGGGAAGTCAACATTGGCATAGAAGAACAACCTAAGCTAGCTAAGACGGGGACTACTGGGATGATGATACCTTTGGGAAAGTCACGAAGCTTCTCATAGAGTACCAGGACCTATTTCCTACGAAATTCTCAGAACTCAAGGGTATTATAGGGGACCTAGGGGTCATGTGCATCACTTTAAAACTGCATGCGGACCCTGTCAAGCAGCGACCTTACTGCTTGAACCCCAAGTATAAGCAGAAATTCGGGGAAAAAATTGACAAAATGTTAGTCGTAGGTATCATTGAACCAATGGAATAGTCAGATTGGGTAAGCCCTATGGTGGTTCAATAGAAAAATACTAAAGGAGAAATAAGAATTTGTGTCAATCTATGCAAGCTGAACGATGCCTACATACATGATCCCTTCCATATGCCATTCTCTGATGAAATCCTTGATAGTGTGGGAGGGAAGGAAGCATACTTGTTCACTGACGATTTTTCGGTCTACCATCAGATCAAGATCACACCAGAAGATCAAATCAAAACTGTGTTCACCACCGAATGGGGATCCTTCCAGTACATTGTCATGCCGTTTGGGCTCAAAAATGCCCTTGCCATCTTTTCACGAGTAGCGGTAATAGTATTCAAAGAGTTCATTCATAAGTTCTTAGAAGTATACTTTAATGATTGGACATTATTTGGATTGGTAAAGAAGTACGTTTCGAACCTGTGCATGATGTTGGATGCCTGTAGAAAGCACTAGATTTCCCTAAATATTAAAAAGTGCATACTTTGCGTACCTTTCGGGATCTTGTTAGGCCACATAGTTTTTCGGCAGGGAATAATGGTTGATCCCGTAAAGGTAGAAGTTATCATAAACTTAGCAGTCCCTACAACTGAGAAACAGTTGTGCTCCATCCTCAGGCACATGGGCTACTATAGGAAGTTTATTCAAGGGTACGCACTAATCACGACACCCATGGAGAAGTTGCTAAAGAATGATGTTTTGTTTTTTTTCGAATGCGGAGTATCAGAAGAGTTTTTAGCTACTCAAGGAAAAGATAGTCTCTGCACCTATCCTCATATTTCCTAACTAGGTGAAGGTTTTCCATGTCCATTTATATGCTTCAGGGATCACCCTAGGAGTTGTCCTTATGTAGCCCGGGGAGGGGGACATTGGCCACCCGGTTGCATTTGCTAGTAGAAAACTTTCTAGTGTGGAGATTAACTACTCCACTACTGAGCGTGAGGGGCTGACCATGGTATATGCCCTGCAAAAATACTAGCATTATTTGCTGCGAGGGCACTTTAAGATTTTCATGGATCACTCTGCTTTGAATTACCTATTTAATAAGCTTGTTTTGGGGGGGAATATTTGCCAATGGTTACTACTATTTCAAGAATATGACTTTGAGATAATTGTGAAGCTAGGGAAACTAAATGCGGGACCAAACCACTTGTTCTGAATTGATAATGGTGAATAACCAACCAACCTAGAGGAAGGATTTCCCGATGCGTAGCTATTTGCTATTAAGATGGTTGATGCGCACTTTGCCGATATCATTGAATTCTTAACTACGGGGATGGCACCTGCAGAATATTCGGTACAACAAAAAAAAGAGATGGTAACCCGTGTAGCAGACTTTACCATCATAGCGGGCCACATTTATAAGCTAGGAGCTAATGAGGTACTACAAAGATACATTCTAGAGCATGAAAGATAAGCCATTTAAGCAAAAGCCCACGGAGGCATAGCAGGAGGTCACTACATAAGGAAAGTGTCAGCGCAGAAGATCTTAAGAGTTGGATTGTGGTGGCCCACACTACATAGTGACTCTTACGACTATTGAAAAGCCTGCAATACATGCCAAAGGATGAGAAGACCATCGCACAGGGAAGAAATTCCCTTGCAAGTACAAATGGCCCTACAAGTTTTTGAAAAATGGGCCATAGACTTCGTTGGGCCCATCAAACCACCAGGGAAGAAGATAGGTGCCCGCTACATCGTCACTGCGACTAATTATGTAACTAGATGGGCCGAAGCACAATTTGTGAAGGATTTTAATGCAGATACCACTGCGCACTTTATTTTTTAGAGGTATAGAGGTATGCATTTTGCTAATGAAACAATACAAGCTTTAACTGAAGAATTTCTCAATCACCATGCAAAAAGTACCCCATATCACCCGCAGGCAAATCGAATGGTAGAAGCTTCTAATAAAATTATGGAACATGCACTGCCCAAGATCTGTAATGTCGATCGAAGCGATTGGGACGTGCACATACCGTCGGTCCTTTAGGCCTATCGGACCATGTGCAAGAAATTGACTGGGAAAACACCGTTCCAGATGGTTTATGGAAAGGTGGCCATTATGCCCATGGAGTGTATTGTTCCTAGCTTGCACATCGTAGCCTTTACGACCATGGTGGAGCTCGATATCATGGAGGAATGCTTAGCGCAACTCGTCACCTTGGAGGAATATCGATTCATTGCTAACATTCATCAACAAGTTCAGAAGACATGGGAAAAAGCATGGCATGATAGACATATTCGGTAGAAGGTCTTTTTGGAAGGAGAATTGGTCCTACTATACGATAGCCAGTTTGTGAAACACCCGGGGAAGTTCCGTCAACACTAGCCGGGCCCCTATATGGTAAAGGAAATCACTCACGGAGGAGATGTCCGGTCAGCTACATTGTGCGGTGATCTTGTACCAGGGTATGTTAATGGCAGCTGTCTCAAACCATATCGGATCAAATGACTATCTGGCCAGAGTAGCTGTATTGGGAGGAATACACGTAGGCAAGAGGAAAAACGTCGGCAAGCCCATTATACGCGTAGTGGTCGACCACAAGTTAGGAAGCCCAGCGAGGTGCGCTAGGAGTGTAGGGGTCAACCGTAGGTCAGGAAGCTCAGGGAGGTGCACTAGGAGCGTAGGGGTAATACACAGCTGCGAAAACTAGCTGTTGGAATAGTACCATTGGGTAAAAATCCAACTTTACAGTTGGAAGGAGCGGGCAGTATGCAATTAATGTGATGATTTCCGAAGATTTTTTACCATTTTCTTGATGGTGAGTTTTAGCTAAGTGTCATCCGACCGTTGCTCACTACACAAAGCTATAAATGGAGGAAGGCAACTTAGAATTGGGTTCCACATATCTTGAAAATCTTGTGCCTTGCAAATTTCCGAAACTATTGTGCTCTATTCATGTCTAGGCGAGCTACCCCTTCTAATAGTAGTAGCCCTGAGTTCATCTTCTGAGTGAGGATGACTACGACCAATCCAACTAAATCATCACAAACCATGCCCTCTACTGAGAGAGCATCCAATGAAGTATTGGAGGTCACCCCTGAAGTTGAAGAAGTCATGTCCACACCAACCAAGGGGAAGTAGGTGGAGAAAAATAAAAGTAAGGGGAAAGGCTAGGAACAAGGGTAGGGGAGAGCTACAAAATGGGCTAGGGGGAAGTCGCGCACCTCCCCCCGGAATGTGCAGTCTCCCTGAACGGTGCCTAAAGCATGCTCGCCTAACACGGCGAAGTGACCTCTATCTGCACGAGAAGAAGCTCGACTCACTACCCCAATCACTTGGCTACCACCATAGGTTTGACCCAAAAGGCCCTAGGTGCACACACCTAAGAATATCAAAGGTCTATGCTCCTATATGCAAATGCCGCTAATTATGGGTGAAGTCCCCATAATTGGAGAAGCATACAACATGCTCTCCTTAATTAAGTTTGACGATCATGACCTTGCGAACCTGGAGGCCTTCCCAGAATTGGCACCTGAGATGTACCTCGAAAGAGTACTAGAGGACAATGTACTAAGGGTCGTACCAATGCCGTGGGTGTGCGGGTTATAAAAATTTGGATTACTAAACTTGTTGCGGATACCTCACTTTGGCCGATACAATGTAACTGATCAAGTGGTGCGATAGCTACTAGTTCTGATCCATGATGGTAGCTTGTGGATCCACGACCGCATTCCCCTTGATGCCACCCAAATTCACCGCATTACTGGTCTCCCCATAGAGGGGCTGAATCCCATGGAGTGGGTTGGCAAGAAGTACGAGCAACAGATCACCGACAAGGTGCAAGATGACTATCATGTCGAGCACAACACCAGAGGGTTCATAACCAACACCACTGCCAACCCTAGAGTGTGCATGGGTACCTTGTTGCTGGCTTGAAAATGATGTACAAGTGCCAGGCCATGACTTTCCCCTCCTATGTGATTCAGCTTGCTGGACATTGCGAAAAAGGGGTCTGCTTTAACTGGGCGCAATTCCTCTGCAATGAGTTTCTGGAAAATGTGCGAGAGGCCTAGTATTATGGGAGGGCATTCTGCTACTCTTGGTTGTTGCTCTTAATTGCATTCGTTGCATGGGAATCCCCTAAAGGATTGATCCTCCTGAACTTGAACCGGACATGTGTGAAGGGGTGCGATATGCGAACTTATGGGACTCAAAATATGAGCAGCGTATTAAGGAAAACAAAGTATTTTTGGTGCTATTTCAGAGCGTGCTCATAGAAGAAATTCACTCTCAGCCACGCTTGTCGCCGATAGTCTACGAAAAATACAAGAGCATCGCAATGTTCCAGGTCATGATCCATAATGTGTAGATTTGGGGCCATAAGGATCCATCTTGGATGTCACTACCTTACATGGTCGTCGATGAGGAAATCGACCAGCTCATCTCCACTTGGCCACCGCACTAGAGATTGGGATTCAAATTGGTCGCGACTGAAACTGCTGGTACAAGCACAGCCCCGAAAACCCCCACCCCACCTTATACTGCCAATAATTTTGAAGGTCGTGGCCCAGAAGGCTCCACCGAGCCAAAGGTTCCCCCAGACACAGCACAGGGCGTGGAGCAGGAATCGCAGCAGGACATGGAGACTGAGGGTCTGGATATGCAGGGTAGTGTTTCCCCGCATGGTACGTGTTATTGTAACGTGATTTAGCAGATTGGTAGACCAAATGCACAGGGTAACATCAGACCAGTCTTTGGAGTCCTAGGACCTAGCCTTCCTGGACTCAGAGAGGGCTCTCTCTATTATGTGTAAAGGATGTAAACTTGTTCACTTTATATGGTTTATTTTAGGCTAGTTGTTAAGTGTAGGGTTTGTTTGTTTGTTTGGTTGGGTAATATGATCAAGTAGGATAGGTGGAATGAGAGGTTATCAAACATTGGGCTATGGAGTCTATGAAGTCATTGATATCTCAATAGTGAATCGGGCTACATCACAAGGCAAATCTAGTGTAGTCAATGGATCTTTAACGTTTATGGGTGAGGTGAGATGGACATTAAGTTGTGGAAGTAGGGCAAAGGGCAGTTAAGAATCCTTTGTCAAATATCTATGAACAAGAAGGTCTTATATACTGATAAGCAAAGATACTAATCATGAGATAGGGCACACCATTTACTCAATGACAATACTTAAACCAATAAACATTCAATATACACAATTCCAATGAAATATAGAAGGAGAGAAACTCATTTAACTTCTAGTGGTTCCACCTTCAAGCTTTAGTAAACATTTAAGATCGAAAATAACTTTAATCCATGAAGAGGGAACTCCTAAACATCATAAACCAAGCTATAAATAACTTTGAGGCAAACTGAAGTATGTACAAAGGGCAAGATCGAAACAAGACCTCTTTGGCTTAACCTAACAATAAATACATCAAAGAGAGATTTCAAGACAGAGTTTAGATAGCATCAAATAAGTAGGAATTACCATAAATTATATTTGTAAACTAGAATATAAATCCAATGAGGAAATAAACAATATTAGGTGGGCCTAAGGAGCAACTAAGAATTCCTTAAACTAACCCAGCAGAGGAAAACATAAAGACAATAGCAAACAGGAGGACTGAGGTGCCTCAAACAACATTTCCCAACCTATACTTTTCTAAGCTATTGCAACATAGAAAGATGGAAAAAATGATAAACAAGGAAACATGAAAAATTCTAGAGATACATCACCATTAACTAAACTCAGGGATCCTACAAGCAAGCCTTCATCATCATCAATCAGAGCAAATCATCCACAAGCTCCACAACACCAAATTGATATTAAACCCCAAAGAACCATGTATTTCTCTTAAAACTCATCAAATTCCAACCTTTACAATGAATCCTCATGCTCTATATAACAAGAAAGGAGGAGAAAAACCTAATACAGTATCTAGAAGTTCATTGACTAATCAAAAGTATCTCTATTGTCCTTGAGGCCTTGCAACGCCCAAGGCACAAAAATATCCAAAATAAATATCTTTTAGGCCATTTTTAGCAAAGAAATTGACCTTTAGGCTCTGAAAAGCCTCCTAAAACTTTCCAAGAATACATTTTGACTTTTCAACCACAGGAGCATAGCGCTGTGTTTTAAAATGAAATTTCATGCCAAGGGCGTAGCATAGGAGCAGGAAAAATGGATCATCGTGTAGTAGTGTTTTGAAGGCCTTCCCGATGTCAGAAAATGCTCTATGATGGCTTGTTGGAAATCCCTTGAAGTATACTTTGCAGATATACCCTTTTTTCTCAGATCTGAAATTCCCAAACTATTCAAAAGGTGAATATTCAAAGACTGGTAGGAGCGCAGCACATGTCCTGAAAAGCAGGCCGAATGGTGAAAAATTGGGTGTTTTTGACCCTTTTGGAGGACCAAAACAACTCCAATTGATCTAAAACTTTGTGAGCATGTTATATGAATGATGAGGAACCCAAAAATGTAAGCCTTTCCTCCTAAAGATGCTCTAAAAAAGAGTGTAGAACCAGGTGTTCTACCCCCTTGGCCTCAAAATTTGCAAAAACAAAAACTTGTCAAAAGTCTCCCAAATTTGGTCAAAGTATGCCTCATGGGTTTTGGGAGACCTTTAGAGAATCTTGTGCCAAGATTCCAAGCCTAGCTTGGCCCTTTTCCTCTTTTAGTGCTTGGATCTTGTCTTGAGCCTTCTTCAATTTGGCCCTTGCAAATTGATTTCTTTGGGCATAATGCTTAGTCATTCTTCTTTGTAAATCCAAGTCTTTATTTGCCTTCTCCAACTTGGCCTCAAGGTGTATGTCAGCCCTCTCAAGCCATGATTCCCTATCATGTTCAATTTCCATTGCAAGGATTTCATTGAGAGAAAGTTGTTCTGCTTAGGTTGATTCTTCTTCCCTCTACTTTGCCAATGCTTTCTTTATAACCATAGTTCTAGGTCTCCTTCTAGTTTGACCTTTTTCATCTTCACTTTCCTCATAAGCACCCATGAAATCTTTCAACTTCACCTATTCCCCTTGAGCTTCTTTCCGGTATTTGAGTGCTCTAGCTTCATAGATTGCCAATTGTGCTCCCAACTGCCTATTTTCCAAGTCGGGGACATTATTTATACTCTTTGCCCTATCTAAATGTGCTTGGAGGTCTTTGATTTGTGCATTTCTGTCCTAGAGGAGCATGTTTGTCATTCTTGCCTCATTCTCCTCATCACTATCTACCTGAATGATCTCAAAATCCCTCTCCACCTCATGGTCTTCTAATTCTTCCTTTACCCTTTGCTTCCCTTTGTCCAGTGGTTGAGTTGAAGTAGATGGCAAGGTCCCTTGCCTTTTGGAGGCAGCAAACACTTGCCTTGATCCTCTTTGATAAGAGAGAGGAAAAGGTTTAACATGTTTCATTTCATCATTAGTGACCTTAAGACTACTTTTCTCCTTATTAATGATCCCTGCATGTGTTTCTTATTCATTTTTTTTTTGACTACCTTCTTTAGAGGCACTTTCATTTTCTCCCATGCTAGCATCACTACCCTGATCTTCATCATTGTCATCCTCTTCCATGTCTTCTGCATTGTCATCCTCTATATTTGCAACATTATCATTTATATTGTCATTTTCTTTGTTGTCATGGTTAAAGGTGTCTTCATCACTATTTGGTGCATTTTCATCCTCTTGGCTACCTTTTGGGTTCATGGGATCATTGTTGTCACTATTGTTAGGGCTATTAGTCATTAGGTTTTCTTGATTACCTTCATGACTGCCATTAGTCCCTTCATTGTTTGGCCCACTGTCTTCATTGTTTGGCTCATCAAAATTTGCCTCTGTTTCTTGGCTGTCATTTTTTTCTTCCTTTACATCTAGCTCACTGCCTTTGTTTTCATAATTTGTCTCTTCATCATTGCTTGCATCTTGATCACTGTCATGGTCTTCTTCATTTTCTGCCATGTTATCTTCTATTTCATCTTCTACCATGTCATCTTCTTCTTCACCATGACTGTCATGGTTTATTTCTTCTTGACTGTCATTGTTTGCCATGTCACTTGTTTCTTCTTCCCCACTATCTTTTGTCTCAGTTTGTTCTTCACCTATTTCTCCCTCAATATTGGCTCACCGCATTTGTCTTCTTGTTCACTTTTTGGCTCACTGCCTTTGTCACTGTCCTCTTCCTTATCACTCTCTTCTTTGTCCTCTTCTCCACTGTCTAGCTCATTGTTTTCATCTTTATAATCTTTCTCTGTCTCTGTATCTCCATTGTTATCCTCCTCATCATTTGCTTCTTCATTATGGCTGTCATTTTCTTCCTCATGACTGTCACTTTCTGCCTCATCATTTGTTTCTCCTTCCCTACTGTCTTTTGTCTCTTCTCCATCATAATCACTTTCTTCACTTTCATTTTCCTCTCCCTCATCACTTGTTTCTTCCTCTTGACTGTCATTTTCTTCTTGACTGCCTTATTCCTATTTGTCACTTCTTTCTTCATGTTCTTCAACACTTTCTTCTTGTTCAGAGGCTTTAGGAGAAGGTGAAAGAGGGAGTTTTTATTGGGGAGAGGATTCATATGGAGAGGATGAAACATGGTCAGTGGGAGGTGATGGAGTGGAGGAAGGTGGATGGGATGATGAGGGTAAAATTTGCATAGGAAGAGGCTGTGGATTTGTGAAAACATCATGAGCAATGAAAAATTCCCATGGGATACCCTTTTGCTCTAATTGATGCAACATAATCATTTTTATATTGGAATGGTGGAAAATACTTTGCATTTGTTGTGAAGTATGTATCCTTTGCACAATGGACGACATCTTATCAATAATTCTATAAATATAGTAGAGAAAATGAAGCAGCTTGGCCCTAGTGAAATGCATGAGTAGTCTTATGTGGTAGGAATAGAGCCTAGAAAACCTACCCTCATAGGTGAAGTAATTCTTGATGAATTTCATTAGAGGGGCATATCTTTCCAAGAGAAGGGAGAAGGGAAAGATGGTTTTGCACTCAGCTTGGTACCTTGGTTTCAAAAAAGGCTGGTAATGGTTTAAATCCAAACTCACCTGTTTGAACCATTTTTCTCCCATGCAAGGTATCCCAGTGGCCATGGTGATTATATTGGGGGATAACTCAAAATTCACTCTAGCTAGATGTACTTGGTGGTTATGGAGGTTTAGGATGAAAAGTCTAGTCAACTCAGGGTGACTTTTGACTCTTTGTAATTTTCCACAGAAGTCATAGCATCCCACCTCTTGGAAATATGCAACTGTGGTAGGGGAGGTTGTCAAATCCTTGGTGCTTAAAGGCTCGAATATGTTTGCTCTCCCACCCTTCCTCGATTATTCTCTAGGCCTTTGGCCTCCCTCGCCCCTGTCAGCACTGCCTTCTCTAGGAATTTTGTTCTTCGCCCTTGTCTTAAAATCAAAAACTTGAAACTACTTATTTAATGATATGAAGAGGGTGAGTGAGATGGTGGGGAGACATTAGTGTCAAGGCTTGGCTGTGTGGAGGCTAGTTGTGCAACTGGAGAGGTTATTTGGCGGAAGAGCTACTTCTTAGCATGGAAACCAAACATTTTATTCCTCTAGGGTTTCTAGCTTTCTTTCTAATTTCACCCTTTAAAAAATAGCATGAGAGGAGACATAGTGTCTAAATACCTTTTATGAAAGCTCTGAGGATGCCTAGCAGAGAATTTGAAAGGCTTTGAGCAATTTAGAGGCCTGGAACAACTTTGAAGAAACTTTTGGCTGAAAACGCAGCACAGGAGCGTAGAGTAGATGAGTTGCGTTGACCCTGCACAAGGTGTTGGCAGACTCTGCATGTCTAGGCGCGTAGCACAGTGGAGCGTCGGGCAGCCTCTGCACGAGGTGTCGGGCATCCTCTACATGCTCGGGCGTGTAGCAGAATGGAGCGTTGGGCGGTCTCTACACGCAAGTGTTGGGTCATGCTTGAAAAGGTCCTGTGTGTAGCGCGTTGGAGAATCAGGTTGCCTCTACATGAGGTGTTGGGTAGCCTCTTCATGCGAAAAGCGTAGCACCGGCCAGCTCCTGCACGCTGTCGGGCAGTCTTTTGTACAGGCCTGAATGACCCAGCATGTAGAAGCTCTAGCAGGGTTGGTCATAAAGTTGTGCAAGCGAAAAATGCGTAGCGCACTGCTACAAGAGCACAGCGCCCAATAGAAATATGCACAGAGAGAAGAAACAGGCGCGTAGCGTAGCTCAACAGGAGCATAGCGCAGGGCTTCTCCTACCCAAAACTTTGCCAGAAACCCTGATTTCTTTGCTTGGAAGCTTTTCTCTCTTTCTTGCATATGACAAATGAGTTTGAATGATAACCACAGTCTTTGGAAAAATAATTAAGACCAAAAAACCCACTTTACTAATGTTTTGCTTTTGGTCTTTTATCTCGTTTGCTGATATTTCCTTTTCCTTTTGTAGGTGGTGTTTTAAGCATAAAAATGGTCTTTTGTGGGTGATCTTAAAAAAGTGATTTTATTCTCCTTTTTTCCACTTCTGCTTGCTGGTGGTGCCATAAAATAGTGTTTTGATCTTCTTACACTTCTTTTGGAGTTTGGTACCTTAAACAGTCAATAGTAGAACTTATGCTCCATTTGATTTCTTATTTGACCTTTAACCTCCTGCTTTCCTTCTTTTGATCATTTTTTAGACTTGTGACTGTACTTTGAAAGTTTAAGTAGCCTTCACACTGATACTCTTTACAATTTGTCCCTTTGTTGTAGTGAAAACCCCTTTTATCTTATTTTAACCATGGAGGTCTCCTTTCAAACATCCTTTGAAAACCTCCTGACATTACGATGGAGTTTTATGACCTTCATTTCACTTTTTTCTTACCTTCCTAGACTTTTAGTTTTTTAGGGCCTTTTTCCTTTTCCTATTTATCATTTCTAGAAACTTTGGTTTCATGCTTGGTGGTGCTGATGTATCTCTGTCTTTTTGATCTTTTGCATGGACATCTTGCTGGGCAACACCTTATAGCCAATCAGTCATAAAACCATTAATACTCTTTGTTTACTTTGGCATGTTGTTTCTCTTCTAATGTGACTGTCCTTGAGGATTTTGGCTTCTCACCTAGCCTCTCTTCTGCTGATAACCATCATAAACCATTCCTGCATAAATGTTTTAAGATAGGAAACTGTCCCTTTGCAGACTTTATGCTTTGAACAAGGAGGTTTTTCTTGGAGGTTTTTATACCCTTTGGGCCATCATGAGCGAAAACTTCTTTTTCATTTGAGTTTATCTCTAGGAATATGTAAAATAGTGAGTTTAGAAATCCAAAACAATGAATAACCTAGGAGACCTTGCATGACCTATTGGGGTGCCTTTTGGACTTGGTCTTTGGCTGAAAACTTGAATCTAAGTTTGAAGGTATAAAACAGAGTTTTGACCAACCTTCATGCATTGCAATATTATAAACTAATAGCTTTGATCTATCTAAAGAGCCTAAAAGGTTAGTTTAAAAATCACCACTGCTTGTGGCATTTGGTGAATAGGGGAAAAGGTTAGGCTACTTGGCAATCCAACGTGAAAGTAAAAAGGTTATGCAAGTCAAAACAGAGTGGTAAGGTCAGAGGTGAAAAACATAGTGAGAATGAGTGACATAAGTCTATGATTTGGTTTTCTGGGAGTCATAGACTGGCCATGCCTTGACAAAGTAGTAGAATAGTAAAAATTTTATCCTAAGGATAATGTAGGCAGTGAGATTTCTAGAACTCACAAGATTCTTGAATTTTGTTTCTAGAAATCTAGGATAAGCTTTTAGTCATCTACAAAGGAAAAAAAATTACTTATGACTAACAGTGGCTTCACTTGGGGAGGGAAGCTCCTTTTCAGGAGGTGTCCAGAACTTCAGATCTCTTGGTTTATGAAGACCAGTGCCTTATCCATTGGGAAAACTTTTCTTCTTTAATTTGTTGTTGCTCCTTTGAAGTTGTGATCTCAATAATCTAAAAACATGATTAGCTCAACTTCATCTTTACCTACCCAACCTACTATCCTAACATTTTTTCTTCCTTGGGTGAACTTGAACTGGCAGACCCTTGACATCCTTTTCTTTTGAAAGCAAAAACAAACTATCTACCTCTACACTTATTTCTTCCAACAGTTCAGATTATGCTGGTGAACTCTTATTATTCTCTACCTAGACTATTTGACTATTAATATTAAGCAGTATGATAGACTTCATTCTCTAAGCTATTGACATGAAATTGAAAACATGATTTGAACCAGGATTAGACAATCTGATTCATCATGAGTCGTGGCATTGAGACAAGTTGCACACAAACATTATTTTCATAAAAAACAAAACTAGGAGGCACTAAGGGCTCGGTTGCATCATTAGTTAAGCATCCCTATCCTTCTCTTTGGTTCAGATTTAAGCATGTGGAACTAGTATCTTTCATTCCTAACCTATTCTCTTTTGACAGGTCAAGCTTAAATGATTTGACCAATATTCTTTCACTAACCTATCAACAGTAAATTTAAAACATGCTCAGCCATGATTAGGCTAGATGATTGAAGAAGATCTTCTTTTAGAACAAGTAGTGGCATTTAGGCTTGCACACTTTCAGTATCACTATTTTTTGGGTATGGGATTGTACCTTCTTTTCAAATCTACACTCTTTTTCTATTTTTTTCTATGTTTTTGTGTTTTTCTCTTTATGACCTTTCATCAAACAATGATATGTATAATGATTGAAGGCCTAAAAGCTAGAAATATTGACAAAAGTAGTGTTTTAGTGTCCCGCCATTGACAGGACCTCCAAATTCTTTAGCTCCATCCAACTCTTGTAAAAAGAAAGCATTGTTACCTCTAGCTGAACTGATAATGAATGGCCATTTCCATAATTTTTTAAACTTACCATGTTTACTTTTGTCTTCTCTCCTTGATTCCCATTTCAGCACTTTATCTCCAATCTGGAAATAATTGTCCTTGGTCCTTCTGTCAAAGATTTTCTTCATATTTTATTGTACTATCTGTGTCCTTTTGTAAACCTCCTCTCTTGTCTGCTATAAATGGATAGTTTGGTTCAGCCTCCTTTGCATTTCATTCTCTTCTGATTGCACTTCTTGTAGCAGTTTCATCACTGGGACTCCCAAATATGTTGGGAAAATGGCATCCATGCCATACAATAGTTGATAGGGAGACATACCAATTGATTTCTTGGTGGTTAGTCTATCAGCCCATAGTTCATGTACTAGTTTTCCATCCCATGCTTTTTTATTCTGTTCCAAAAGCTTCTTAATGATATTGAAGAAGCTTTTATTAGAGGACTCAGCTAGCCCATTACCTTGAGGGTAATAAGCTGTGGAATGTCCTAATGTGATGTGATATTTATAACAAAATTCAACCATTCTTTTGGATGTAAAGGTAACAGCATTGTCTGTTATGATCTTTCTGGGGAAACCAAATCTAGACAAGATGTTGGTCTCAAGAAATTTGATAATGACTGAATCAGTGGCATTCCTAGAGGGGATGGCTTCTATCCACTTGTTGAAGTAATCAGTGGCATTGAGGATCCACTTGCATTGAGCAGAAGACGTAGGGTGGATCTCTCCAATGAAGTCTAAACCCCATTTTTGAAAAGGAGCTTCAAAAATGATGGGATGCAAAGGTAAAGGTAAGATTTTTCTCTTGCCATAAAAAATTTGGCACTTATGCCAAGTCATGACTAGTTTGTGGGTGTCAGGGAAAAGGGTGGGCCAATAATAACCAGCTCTAAGAATATTGTTAGTTGTGGTTTTCCAGTAAAGATGGCCCCCACACTCTCCCTCATGCAGTTCATGCATGATCTTTCCTGCATCATCTTCAAACAAACACTTAAGAAATACACCAATAGGATTCTTCCAATACAAAATTCCATCTAAAATGAAAAAATTCAAAGCTTTTTGTTTCAGGAATCTTTCTTTTGTCTTTGATAAGGTAGGAGGAGTATTAAGATAAAACAGTACATACAGGATATCAACATACCAAGATGAATTCAAGAATTCTTATTCAACATGGGGAGCTGTGCATTCTTCTTGTTCTTCTAAAGTATCAACTAAATTCATATCTAATGCTTGGAGATTTGATTCAGCCATAATTTTTGCGAGCCCTTGTCCTTTAACCAGTTTAATGGGTATGATTTATAAGTCATATTCTAAAATAATAACAACCCATTTTCCTCTTTTACCGTATGGATCTTGATTTAAAATGTCTTTGTCAACTGTGTGAGGAACAAAAGCTATGATATGAGAATGTAAGATATAAACTCTAAAATATTTCAATTCTTTAATCAATGCAAAGGCCTGCTTTTCCATGACGTTGTACTTTAGGGAGCATCTCTAAGGGATTTTCTGAAGAAGGCTATGGGTTTTTCTTGCCCCATTATGTTCTTTTGTAAGAATATTGTAGCCACGATATGTTTAGAGGCAAATAAGAAAATGTAGAAGTCTTTGGTGAAATCGGCACTTATCAGAACTGGTGTTTGGGTCAACACTTGCTTAACCAGTTCAAAAGATTGTTTGGCTTCCAAAGTCCACTTAAATCCTATTTCATTTTTTAGCATGTTTGTAATATTTCTCAAAAGTTTGGAAAGGTTAGGGATAAATCTCCTCAAGAAGTTGATTTTCCCAATGAAATACTGCAATTCCTTAATGTTTCTAGGATGGCTGATTTGCAATATGCCTCCAATCCTTTTGGGGTCTATTTTGATTCCCTCTTCAAAGATGATGTGGACTAGGAGTTTTCCTTCCTGAAGACCAAACAGTGTTTCTTGGGATTCAAAGACATGCCATATTTCCTACATTTTTCAAAAACCTTTCTCAAGTGGACTAAGTGCTCTTCATCAGTCTTAGAATAAACAGTGATGTCATCAAGGTAAATGACCATGAATTATCCTATGTCTTATGAAAAATCTATGTCCATGGCCCTTTCGAAAGTGGCCCCCACATTCATCAACCGAAATGGAATTTTAACATACATGAATGTACCCCAAGGTGTGGTGAAAGCAGTTTTGTGCTGATCACTTGGGAATACTAACACTTGGTTGTAGCTGGAAAAACCATCAAGTAGTGATATTCTCTTAGATCCAACTAACTTTTGAAGTATCCGGTCCATTTTAGGCAAGGGATAGTTATCTTTCGAGGACCTGTTCAAATTTCTAAGGTCAATTCAAAGTCTAATCTCCCTGGTCTTCTTCCTAGCTCACACAAGGTTGGAAACCCACTCAAATTATCTAAGGGGAGCTATGATCTCGGCATCATACATCTTTTTAATTTATTGTTCAACTAAAGGTAGTAAAATAGGGTTTATTCTCCTTAACTTTTTCTTGAAAGGTTTATGATTTTCCTTGAGAGGGATTTTGTGTTGAATAATGCTTGTGTCATATGATTTTAAGTCTTGATACCCCCATGCAAACACATCTTTAAACTCCTTAAAAAGCGCAATATACTTATGTTTTATGTGAGGAGGAAGGGTCTTGGAGAGTTTAATCATTTTTGGTTCCTTTATGTTTCCTATGTTGAATTCTTCAACATCAGTCTCGGTAGATTATATCTTTGGTATTTTAGCCACATCATTAAAGTCGAATATTTCTTCTAATGGTGCAAGCCCTCTTGGTAATGTATCAATTTTTGCATTGTAAGACTCCCAAGTCCTTTTGGTCTAGATCTTCAAACATTTTAGCCTCATAAGGATGTGTAAGCAGATTATATCAGCAAAATATGGCAACTCTGTTTCATGATCTTTATCTTCAGCAAAAACATCTTTCTCATTTTCTAAGCTATATTTAATCAATGTAAATTTATTCCTAGATTGCAGAAAATCATCAATTTTTTCATCACCCTCAAACACTTGCCAATGGTTAATGTTGTTAGGCACTGTAGGATGATGTTTGACTTTGATATGGTATTGTTCATCTTCATATGGTATTTGACAATTGCTGGCAGCAAAGCCTAGCTCATTGGCAAGACTATTTTGGGCTCTAGGAACGTAAGTGAGCTCATATTTCTCGAAAGTTTTGAGGAGGTTTAGGGTTGAATTTATGTATTCTCTTAATATTGGATTCTTGGCTGAGTATTCACCTTTGATTTGTTTAATGACAAGTCTTGAATCTCCTTGGGCTGATATTTGCTTAGCTCCAAGTCTTCAAGCAAGTGCAAACCAAGGAGGAGAGCCTCATATTTTTCAATGTTATTAGTGCACTGAAATTATAGTTTGTATGAATAACCCTCATTTGTGTTACATATCCAGACACTAGCTCCTGAACTAGCCTTTCCACAACATCCATCAAAGCTCATGTTCCAAAGTGTTTCTACTTCATGCTTGTCACTAAGTTGTTATTCAGGGCTGCTAGAGTTCTGGTTATCATTTTCTTCATTTGAGGGTAAGTGTGAGCATTCTGGAGGGCCTAGTTCTTTCTCATTTCCTTTCACTTGTTCACTAATCTCATTTTCATTATACAGGATAAAAGAATCCAAATCTGAATGAATGGAATAAACCGATGTGTTGTTTGGCCTCTCTAGGCTACTCACCATATACTTCATGTGGGATTCTCGGTATAATATTCTAGTTTGATTGAAGATAGCCATTGTGGCATATGACATATCCATTTCGAAGCTAACTTGAAGTTTGGCTCCCCATGATCTGGACAACAACATGCCATACTTCGGGGGAATATCAGCAACCACTATGTCCATGACTAGACTCTTAGTGGGTATTTGCACCAAAGTGATACAAAGATCCTTGATTAGACCCAAACACTTGACTCTACTCGAATCGAAAGAGTATAAGTATTTGTAAGGTTTAGTTATTTCTAGGCCTAATCTCTCCATGACCACCTTAGGCATGAGGTTGTGTGAGGCACTAGAATCTAGCATGGCATTGTGTAATATTTTGTCATGTATGTTCAGGCTAACATAGAAAGGAGGGATAGCTCCTTCTTGATATTTTCCCTCCACTTCGGGACCAAAAAAAAGCTCAGGTTTATCATCAGTTAAGTTTAGAGTGTATGTATCATTTCCTATGTTCAGAACATTCAAAACTTGGGACCTATACATATCGTGAGTTACCAATTCAATGATACATATGGTTATCTTGATTTTAGCAATCTTTCCTTCAAAACTAAAAGGTATTTGTGTTTTAGACATATTTACATCAGTTTTATCAGGCATAAATTTTTCTACATTTTTAATTTGATGATTCTGATTTGGGGCTTTGGACAAAAGAATTTTCTCAAGGCCACTAGTAGAGGTACTAGGGCAGCTTGCATCACCACTTGGTTGGCTAGTTTTGTCTTTATTTGAATCAGTTTTCTTAGCCACGGTGTCGCTATTTTCTGTTGTCTTTTTAGGAGTGTTTTCATAGGTTTTCCTAACAGAAGTGTCTAAGTTTTTCTTCTTGGAGTTATCTTGGTTTTTCTTACTCCTAAGATCATATTGCCTATGGACTTCCATTATGGCATTTTCCAATCCCAACTCACAGTATTCAGAGTCTTCATAGCTTGTTTCATTTAGATATGAGAAGAAGAAATCTTGTTCTTCTTCTGTGAGAAAAACATCACCCTCGTTATCAGAGCCTATTAAGTTTACATGATTTTCATCTGGTTGTTCAATATCTCTTTCCCCTTCATCTACATAGTTATCTTGGAAGGGTGGCCTGTTTTTTTTATCATTTTCCCTTTGTCTGATTAGGGGTGGGTCTCTTCTGAAGTTCTGATTCATGTTTCTCTTTTGGGGATTTGGTTGGTTCTCCCTAGGAGGTTCTCTTTTGTTTATGCTTATTCTCTCCATCATTCTCTCCATGGTTCTAAGTAGCTTGTCAATCTTGGAATCAGATGAGGAGTTTGAGGGCATGGTTTCATCTTTGTATGTT
The DNA here is from genome assembly GCA_034641835.2 of Pinus albicaulis. Classification (NCBI taxonomy): domain Eukaryota; kingdom Viridiplantae; phylum Streptophyta; class Pinopsida; order Pinales; family Pinaceae; genus Pinus; species Pinus albicaulis. Next base: position 154,527,913 of record CM076579.1, on the reverse strand, counting down.
ACCCTCTTTTCTGATCTCAGCCTAGCACTCTTTTCATTTAAGTTAGCCTCTACACTTATAGATCCCTTTTTCATGTCTTCTAAAGTTAGGGGCTCTCTTTCTCTTAGCTGATAGTCCATGTCCGGGTCAAAACCTTCCAGAAATTTAGCTAAGTCTAGGCCTAGTGGAGGTTTCATGTGAGGTGGGAGGGCATTGTAGACAATGTTAAACCTGGTGCAATAATCTTGGACACTCTCCCCCGCATTCCTCTTAAGATTGTTATATTCAGAAAGGATTTGGAGGGGGTTTTTCTTGATTTCCCACTTGTTTATGAAAGTTTGGTAAAGGGAAGGGAGACCATGTATGTTGTTGGGTGTCAAGTTCTTAAACCATTTTTTAGCTTCTCCTCCTAGGCTTTGGGAAGACATCCTCATCTTCATGGTTTCCTCTTATAATTCCATGTAGTCAAAAGCATCATTTATTCTATCTACATGTTGTTGGGTAGTTGTAGATTCAACCCCAGTAAAGTGAGGGATTCTGGACTAGTAGTCATTTTCCAAAGGTACCAAAGGTTGTGGTAAAACCAAGGGGGCATACCAAGCTACCATGAGAGGAGATAATGGTGGATTTACAAGTGGAGGGTTTGTGAGGGGAGGTGTAGGATGAAGTGGGGTGGTTTGCACAATGGTGGTATGGATGAGTGTGGCGAAAGTTCTTGGACCAACATATTGATTCCGAGCAGATTTGGTATGGAAAGAGATGAAGTGGTGGAGAAGCTGAAAATCAAGTGGGGTAGAAGGAGAGGCTTCTCTACTAGAACTCTACTGCAAATCTATGGGCTCGAGGTTAGTATGGTAAATCTCACTGTGTGACTTGGTTCTGAAAAGGTTTCTCATATGGTGCAAGTCAAACTGAGGATCTTGCAAGGTTGTGAGTTGTTTGGGTACAAAGCTTGCTTTATGAATGATCCCCACAGTATTTAAGTTTCCAGTTTTAGAAGTTTGCCACAAAATCATTTCTGGGTCATCAACTATAGTAGGAGGGTTTGGGTCTGAATGAGAACTGGTACAAATTATTTGCGAAGCCATATTTCAAACTCAAAATTTGGAGAGGCTGAAAGTTTTTGAATTTTTTTTTGAAAATTTTACCTCTCTTAGTGTTTGCTAAAATCACACAATGTGTGACTAGACCTCTAAACTTCTTGGGGCTGATTTGACACAATCCTAATGGAATCTATGGATACTAGTAAAGTAAGAAGGCCTACTGGAGGCAAGTGGAGTCACCAAGTGGATGTTTTTATTTTGTTTTGAGGATGTATGTCTATGGTCCACCACCAATAACTGACAAAAACCAATCTAGGAATATTTTGGGGTTTTCTGGGTTCTCTTAAGTAACCCTAAGATTTATATGAGTGTACTACAGGTCGGTCATCATTTTGATAGGATGGATAGTTAGATTGTCACTGACATCAGAGGTTGCATCATGATCACCATTGTGTTAGTGATAGTGATGAGGTAGCTATAAATCATAAGATATTGTTTCAATCAAGGGCTTCTGAATTGTTGAAGGGTGTCTAAGCTTGGTACTTACTCAAAAATGTCCCACCATGGTCGCCATTATGTTAGTGTCCCGTGATTTAGCAGATTGGTAGACCAAATGCACAGGGTAACATCAGACCAGTCTTTGGAGTCCTAGGACCTAGCCTTCATGTACTCACAGATGGCTCTCTCTATTATGTGTGAAGGATGTAAACGTGTTCGCTTTAGATGGTTGATTTTAGGCTAGTTGTTAAGTGTAGGGTTTGTTTGTTTGTTTGGTTGGGTAAGATGATCAAGTAGGATAGGTGGAATGATAGGTTATCAAACATCGGGCTATGGAGTCTATGAAGTCATTGATATCTCAATAGTGAATCGGGGTACATCACAGGGAAAATCTATTGTATTCAATGGATCTTTAACGTTTATGGGTGAGGTGAGATGGACATTAACTTGGGGAAACAAGGTAGGGCAAAGGGAAATTAAGATTCCTTTGTCAAATACCTATGAACAAGAAGGTATTGAATACTGATAAGCAAAGATACTAATCATGAGATAGGGCACACCATTTACTCAATGACAATATTTAAACCAATAAACATTCAAGATACATAATTCCAATGAAATATAGAAGGCGAGAAACTCATTTAACTTCTAGTGATTCCACCTTCAAGCTTAGGAAAACATTTAAGATCACAAATAACTTTAATCCATGAAGAGGGAACTCCTAAACATCATAAACCAAGATATAAAGAACTTTGATTCAAACTTATAAGCATGTACAAAGGGCAAGATTGAAACAAGACCTCTTTGAATTAACCTAACAATCAATACATCAAAGAGAGATTTCAAGACAGAGTTTAGATAGCATCAAATAAGCAGGGCTTACCATAAATCATATTTTTAAACTAGCATGTAAATAAAATGATGAAATAAACAAGCTTAGGTGGGCCTAAGGAGCAACTAAGAATTCCTTAAACTAGCCCAACAAAGGAAAACATAAATACAATAGCAAACAGGAGGACTAAGGTGCCTCAAACAACATTTCTCAACCTATACTTTTCTGAGTTATTGCAACAGAGAAAGATGGGCAAAATGATAAACAAGGAAACATGAACAAATCTAGAGATACATCACCATTAACTAAACTCAGGGATCCTGCAAGCAAACCTTCATCCTCATCAATCAAGGCAAACCATCCATAAGCTCCACAACACCAAATTGCTCTTCAACCTAAAAGAACCATGTATTTCTCTTAAAACTCATCAAATGTCAACCTTTACAATGAATCCTCATGTTCTATATAACAAGCAAGGAGGAGAAAAACCTAATCGAGTATCTAGAATTCCATTGGCTAATCAGAAGTATCTCTATTGTCCTTGAGGCCTTGCAAGGCCCAAGGCACGCAAATATCTAAAATAAATATCTTTTCGGCCATTTTTAGCAAAGAAATTGACCTTTAGGCTCTGACAAGCCTCCTAAAACTTTCCAAGCATACATTTTTAATTTTCAACCATAGGAGCATAGCATTGTGTTTTAAAATGAAATTTCATGCCAAGGGTGTAGCATAGGAGCAAGAAAACTGGGTCATCTTGCAGCAGTGTTTTGAAGGCCTTCCCAATGTCAGAAAAGGCTTCATGATGGCTTGTTAGAAATCCCTTGAAGTCTAATTTCCAGATCTACCCTTGGTTCTCGAATTTGATATCTACAACCTATCCAAAAGTGAAAATGCCAAGGCTGGTAGGAGCACAACACATGTCCTGAAAAGCAGGTGGAATGATGAAAAATTGGGTGTTTTTGACCCTTTTGGAGGACTAAAACAACTCCAATTGATTTGAAACTTTGTGAGCATGTTATATGAGTGATTATTAACCCAAAAATGAAACCCTTTCCTCCTGAAGATGCTCTGAAAAAGAGCATAGCACTAGGTGTGCTACCCCCTTGGCCTCAAAATTTGCAAAAGACAAAAACTTGTCAAAATTCTCCCAAATTTGGTGGAAGTATGCCTCGTGGATTTTGGGAGACCTGTAGAGAAGCTTGTGCCAAGAATCCAAGCCTAGCTTGGACCTTTCCCTCTTTTAGTGCTTAGATCTTGTCTTGAGCCTTCTTCAATTTAGCCCTTGCAAATTGATTTCTTTGGGCATAATGCTTAGTCATTCTTCTTTGTAAATCCAATGCCTTCTCCATCTTGGCCTCAAGGTGTATGCTAGCCCTCTCAAGACATGATTCCCTACCATGTTCCATTTCCATTGCAAGGATTTCATTGAGAGAAATTTGTTCTACTTGGGCTGATTCTTCTTCCCTCTGCTTTGCCAATGCCTTCTTTAGACCCATAGTTCTAGGTATCCTTCTAGTTTGACCTTCTTCATCTTCACTTTCCTCATAAGAACCCATGAACTCTTTCAACTTCACTTGTGCCCCTTGAGCTTCTTTCCGGTACTTGAGTGCTCTAGCTTCATAGATTATCGATTGTGCTCCCAGCTACCTATTTTCCAAGTCGAGGACATTATTTATACTCTTGGCCCTATCTAAATGTGCTTGAAGGTCTTTGATTTGTGCATTTTTGTCCTGGAGGAGCATGTTTGTAATTCTTGCCTCATTCTCCTCATCACTATCTACCTGAATGATCTCAAAATCCCTCTCCACCTCATGGTCTTCTACTTCTTCCTTTACCCTTTGCTTCCCTTTGTCCAGTGGCTGAGCTGAAGTAGATGGCAAGGTCCCTTGCCTTTTGGACACAGAAAACACTTTCCTTGATCCTCTTTGATAAGTGAGAGGACAAGGTTTAACATGTTTCATTTCATAATTGGTGACCTTAAGACTACTTTTCTCCTTATTAATGATCCCTGCATGTGTGTATTATTCATTTTGTTCTTGACTGCCTTCTTGAGAGGCACTTTCATTTTCTCCCATGCTAGCATCACTACCCTTATCTTCGTCATTGTCATCCTCTTCCATGTCTTCAGCATTGTCATCCTCTATGTTTGCAACATTATCATTTACATTGTCATTTTATTTGTTGTCATCGTTAGAGGTGTCTTCGTCACTATTTGGTGCATTTACATCCTCTTGGCTGCCTTTTGAGTTCATGGGATCACAGCTCTCACTATTGTTAGGGCTATTAGTCATTAGGTTTTCTTGATTACCTTCATGACTGCCATTAGTCCCTTCACTATTTGGCCCACTATCTTCATTACTTGGCTCATCAAAATTTGCCTCCGTTTCTTGATTGTCATTTGTTTCTTCCTTTTCATCTAACTCACTGTCATGATCTTCTTCATTTTCTTCTGTCATCTTCTTCTTCATCTTCTGCTATGCCATCTTCTTCTTCACCATGACTGTCATGGTCTATTTCTTCTTAACTGACATTTTCTTCCATGTCACTTGTTTCTTCTTCCCCACTGTCTTTTGTCTCAGTTTGTTCTTCATCTGTTTCTCCCTCAATATTTGGCTCACCGCATTTGTCTTCTTGTTCAATTTTTGGCTCATTGCCTTTGTCACTATCCTCTTCCTTATCACTTTCTTCTTTGTCCTCTTCTCCACTATCTAGCTCACTGTTTTCATCTTTATAATCTACCTTTGTCTCTGTATCTCCATATTATCCTCCTCATCATTTTCTTCTTCATTATGGCTGTCATTTTCTTCCTCATGACTGTCACTTTCTGCCTCATCATTTGTTTCTCCTTCCCTACTGTCTTTTGTCTCTTCTCCATCATAATCACTTTCTTCACTTTCATTTTCATCTCCCTCATCATTTCTTTATTCCTCTTGACTGTCATTTTCTTCTTGATTTCCATGTTCCTCTTTTTCACTACTTTCTTCATGTTCTTCAACACTTTCTTCTTGTTCTGAGGCTTTAGGAGAAGGTGAAAGAGGGAGGTTTGTTTGGGGAGAGGATGAATCATGGTCAGTTGGATGATGAGGGTAAACTTTGCATAGGAAGAGGCTATGGATTTGTGAAAACATCATGAGCAATGAGAACTTCCCATGGGATACCCTGTTGCTCTAATTGATGCAACACAATAATTTTGATAAGGGAATGATGGAAAATAATTTGCATTTTCTGTGAAGGATGTCTACTTTAGACAATGGATGACATCTTATCAATACTTCTATAAAGATAGTAGGGAAAATGTAGCAGCTTGGCCCTAGTGAAATGCATGAGTAGTCTTATGTGGTAGGAATCGAGCCTAGAAAACCTACCCTCACAAGTGAAGTACTTCATGATGAATTTCATTAGAGGGGCATATATTTCCAAGAGATGGGAGAAGGGAAAGATTTTTTTGCAATCAACTTGGTACCTTGGTTTCAAAAAAGGCTGGTAATGGCTTAAATCCAAACTCACCTGTTTGAACCATTTTTCTCCCATGCAAGGTATCCCAGTGGCCATGGCGATTTTATTGGGGGATAACTCAAAACTCACTCCAGATATATGTACCTGGTGGTTATGGAGGTTTAGGATGAAAATTCTGGTCAACTCAAGGTGACTTTTGAAGCTTTGTACTTTTTCACAGAAGTCATAGCATCCCACCTCTTGGAAATATGCAACTGTGGTAGGGGAGGCTGTCAACTCCTTAGTGTTTAAAAGCTCGAATATTTTTTCTCTCCCACCCTTCCTCTATTGTTCTTTAGGCCTTTGGCCTCCCTCGTCATTGTCAACACTGCCTTCTCTAGGCATTTTGTCCTTTGCCCTTGTCTTAAAATCAAAAACTTGAAACTGCTTATGTAATGATATGAAGAGGGTGAGTGAGATGGCGAGGAGACAATGGTGTCAAGGCTTCGTTGTGTGGAGGCTATTTGAGAAACTGGAGAGGTTATTTGGCAGAAGAGCTACTTCTTAGCATGGAAACCAAAAATTTTCTTCCTCTAGGGTTTCTAGCTTTCTTTCTAATTTCACCCTTTAAAAAATAGCATCAGAGGAGACAGAGTGTCTAAATACCTTTTATGAAAGCTCTGAGGATGCCTAGTAGAGAATTTGAAAGGCTTTGAGAAATTTAGCTTGGGACAACTTTGAAGAAAATTCTCACTAAAAGCGTAGCACAGGAGAGTAGCGCGGGTGAGTCAGGTCAACCCTACACAAGGTGTCGGCAGAGTCTACACGTCCAGGTGCGTAGCATAGTGGAGCATCAAACGGCCTCTGTACAAGGTGTCGGGCAACCTCTACACGCCTGGGCGGGTAGTGAAGTGGAGCGTAGGGTGGCCTCTGCACACAGGTGTCTCGTCGGGCTTGAAAAGGCCTTGTGCGTAGTGCAGTGGAGCGTCGAGCGGCCTCTACATGAGGTGTCAGGTAGCCTCTGCAAATGAAAAGTGCAGTGTTGGGCGACTCCTACACGCTGTCGGGCGGTCTTCTGTGCAGGCCTGAACGGCCCAACGTGTAGCAGCTCTGGCAGGGTTGGTCAGGCGGTCGTGCACGCGACAAATGCGTAGAGCACCACTACAGGAGCGCAGCGCCTAGTAGAAAAATGCACAGAGAGAAGAAATAGGCACATAGCACGGCTCAACAGGAATGTAGCGCAGGGCTTCTCCTGCCCAAAACTTTGCTAGAAACCCTGATTTCTTTGCTTGGAAGATTTTCTCTCTTTCTTGCATATGACAATTGAGTTTGAATGATAACCACAATATTTTTATACCCTTGGAAAAATAATTAAGACCAAAAAATCCACTTTACTAATGTTTTTATTTTGGTCTTTTATCTCTTTTTCTGATTTTTCCTTTTCCTTTTGTAGGTGGTGTTTTAAGCATAAAAATGGTATTTTCTGGGTGATCTTTAAAAAGTGATTTTATTCTCCTTTTGGCCACTTCTGCTTGTTGGTGGTGCCATAAAATAGTGTTTTGATCTTCTTACACTTATTTTGGAGTTTGGTACCTTAAACACTCAACAGTAGAACTTATGCTCACTTTGATTTCTTATTTTACCTTTAACCTCTTTCTTTCCTTCTTTTGATCATTTTGTAGACCTGTGACTGTACTTTGAAAGTTTAAATAGCCTTCACACTGATACTCTTTACAATTTGTCCCTTTGTTGTAGTTAAAACCCCTTTTATCTTATTTTATAGATGGAGATCTCCTTTCATACATCCTTTGAAAACCTCCTAACATTATGATGGAGTTTTATCACCTTCATTTCACTTTTTTCCTACCCTCCTAGACTTCTAGTTTTTTAGGGCCTTTTTCCTTTTCCTATTTATCATTTCTAGAAACTTTGGTTTCATGCTTGGTGGTGTTGATGTATCCTTGTATTTTTTATATTTTGCATGGACATCTTGCTGGACAACACCTTATAGCCAATCAATCATAAAAACACTGATACGCTTTGTTTACTTTGGCATGTTGTTTCTCTTCTGCTGTGAATGTCCTTGAGGTATTTGGCTTCTCACCTAGCTTCTTTTTTGCTGATAACCATCATAAACCATTCCTGCATAAATGTTTTAAGATAGGCTACTGTCCCTTTGCAGAATTTATGCTTTGATCAAGGAGGTTTTTCTTTGAGGTTTTTATACCCTTTGGACCATCATGATCATAACCTTCTTTTTCATTTGAGTTTATCTATAAGCATATGTAAAACAGTCAGTTTAGAAAGCCAAAACAATGAATAACCTAGGAGACCTTACATGACCTATTGGGATGCCTTTTGGACTTGGTCTTTGGCTGCAAACTTGAATCAGGGTTTGAAGGTATAAAACAGAGTTTTGACCAACCTTCATGCATTACAATATTAGAAACTTATAACTTTGATTTATCTAAAGAGCCTAGAAAGGTAGTTTAAAAATCACCACTGCTTGTGGAATTTGGTGAATAGGGGAAATGGTTAGACTACTTGGCAATCCAATGTGTAAGTAAAAGGGTTAGGCAAGTCAAAACTGAGTGGTAAGGTCAGAGGTGGCAAACATAGTGATAATGAATGACATAAGTTTATGATTTTGTCTTCTGGGAGTGATAGACTGGCCATGCCTTGATAAAGTAGTAGAACAGTGAAAATTTTATCCTAAGGATAATGTAGGAAGTGAGATTTCTAGAACTCACAATATTCTTGAATTTCGTTTCTATAAATCTAAGATAAGCTTTTAGTCATCTACAAAGGAAAAAAAATTACTGATGACTAATAGTACAAAACAAACAACCGAACCTCTCAAGGGCCAACGAACGAAATGACGGGCTACGAGGCCCGGTAGGGATACCAAGGTTACCTTAACCGAGGAATATTTGGAGAAAAACACAGATGTGTTCACCCTCACTTCAGAAAACAGATGACTTGCCTTGGAAGAGAAGTAGAAGGCCACAGTATCTGCATTACAGTCTGAGCTCCAAGCTCTTCAGTTCAAGGTCGTTACCCTATAGACAAGTGTGGTTCAAGCGAGGCTGCCTCTAGAAACCACCACTAAGTTTATTTCCACAACCGAGAGCCACCTATTCCCCCTAACAAGCACAACAATCACTCTCAGTCTTCCTGCTTTATGTGCGCAAGTCCAAGCCTGCGAAGAAGTACATCTGGACTTGGCCCGGCTTCCGCATGAGTTGCTATAGGTTCTCCACACTTCCCTCATTAAGGAAATCCAGCACAAAGACCGCCGAGTGTAGCAGCATCTAAGTACAGCTGAGCAAACAATCGTTGAAAAGACTATTGAGGTGTCCTAGGCACAATCCGCATGCATCCTTGCCGCTATGCAGCAGACTGAGTTGGAGTGTCTAATCAGCAGACTCTACGCAGATGTGATAGAAGACATTCTGACCTCTACCACCCCCCAAGCCAAGATTAAGGGAATCCTCACAGCCCTAAAATCTTCTTGGACCAAGATCTAGAATGTTAAGACCGAGATGGAGCAGTAGATTGCTGCATTACAAGAAAAGTTGCAGCTAGAAACTCTTCCCGACATACGTGCCGAGAGATTTGCACTGGTCACAGAAGCTATGCACACCATTATAGCTCAGATCACTTAGGGAGCCGAATTTCTTGAGACAGCTATGTAGTCGTGGTCTAAGGTGCAGCCCGACCCCCTCCTACATGAATTTACTCAAGAACTACACCACAAGGAAGAAGAATTCGAGCAACTAGAAGCTACAATGCCCACTCTAATCCCCGCTAAATGCATGGCACGTCTGCGAGCCAGCCATGCGCTCAGAGATGACCTGGAAGAGCTTTGCCACAAGAAGAATGCTTTGAGTGACCACCTCAAGCCATGGGCCGATGAAGCACTCAAGATATCTTAGGACTTGGATGTTGCAGTCAAACAACTAAATCAGACCTTGGAAAGTGTCACAGCTGCCACTGAAAGCCCAAATTCGCAGAAGCTGGTGGAAATTGCATAGAACACTGTCGGGCAGAGCGAAGGAGTGTTTCCCCCTTTGTTCAATGCCATTAAGTAGCTCCAGGAAAAGATGCAAACCCCACGACTATTGTGACTTGGGACGAGTCACAAGATTGTGTTGGGGGCCTGTTGGAACAAGGTCCCCTAGCTGTGTTTTCATATGTTACAACGATGTGTTTTTAATATATTTTTGTAGTAATTGGTCTTTCACAGGGGCTTTTGGTTGGGTCAAAGCCCCCAATGTATTGAAACAGGTCAAGGGGTAGACCTAGAGTCTGCAAACCACAGTTTGCGGACCACGGGATAGTGCAGGCTAGGATGATATAAATAGATGGATAGTTTGAGTCTAAGGGGAAGTAAGTAAGTAAGATTGATGATACGTACAAAATGTTGAGATCTGTTTTGGGTAGTTTTGGGTAAGGACTCATACTGGCTATGTGCGCGGAGATCCTCAGTCCTGTTGTGTGCAGACCCTGCTTGCTATGTGCGCAGGTTGTGATTTGGGTTTGTAACTTGGTTTTGGATGTTAATGAATGCAGAATCTATTGAAGTATATTTATGCTATATGAACTGGTTGTGTTTTACCTCTATGTTATTTGAATAAGCTATGATTCTATCTGTGATATATGAATTAGCTGTGATTGTGTTGTTCTGTGTTGATAATTACTGATGCACACATGGATGTGAAGGCATTGATCATATCTTCTTAATAACAGTAGCTTAGTTTATGTTTACATGTTGATTATAATATTAAGATATCGATAATAGGCTTGTCCCTATGCGAACCTAATATAACTCGATGATATCTTCCTTAATTACCTACTCTCTCCCAGGGTGTAGAAACGTGGTTCCATCACTCACCCATACTACTTCGGGTGAGATCTTGGCTTGCAAAAGTAGGTCATTGCCGAAAGGGCCAATAATATAGGGGTTTGCTGGAAAACCTTAACTCCGAACCTGGGTCAGGACCCCTCAAGCCAAAAAATAACATTCTAGAGGCCCCAACTACCCTCTGTAAGATGTGTTCCATCTTAGGGAGAAGATAATTGTCCATCAAGGACATTTTGTTCAAATTCCAAAAATCAATGCACAAACAAATTTCACCTGTCTTTTTTCTAACTGGAACCATATTTTACATCCAATTAGAAAAGAAAAGAGGGATAATGATACCAGCCTTATGCAACTTGTTTAACTCTTTCTCAATTGATGACAGCAATCTCAGATTGATCCTCGATATTTTGGCGAAAAGGCTTTTGATCTAGTTTAATAGGAATCATGTGTTGAATTATAATTTTATCATAAACCTTCAAATATGAATAATCCCATGCAAACACATTTGAAAACTCAGCCAAAAGTTTTGTGTATTTACCTATCATTTCCAAAGTTAAGGATTTAGACAACTTCACCATCTTGGGCTTTTCAGTGGTGCAAATGTTGATATCTTTAACTTCCGCTTTAGTGAGGACCATTGTTGGTTTCTTCACGACATCTCTTGATCGAAGAGCTCTTCCAAAGGTACAATACCTCTTGGAATGGAATTTTCTTTCAGTTGTAAGACTTCTAATTCTGTGGAATTAATTCCCTGATCATCAAAAACATCATCAATATGACAAGGGGAAAACTCTTCCTCCATTTGCAGAAAATTGTTAATTTTCTTATCATATTGAAACACTTGCCAATGTCGAAGGTTATCGGAACAACAAGGCTATGCTTAACATTACTTTCATATTTCCTGTTCGGATGTATCGAAATTCTAAACATGCTTGCTATAGTAGCAAGAGAATCAGCGACACGATTCTAATTTCTAGGAATCACGGATAAAGTATATTCAGAAAATGTTCTGAGAATATTAAGACAACATTGCGATAGGTCGCATCCTTGAATTTTTGGCCTGCTATTCCCATTTTACATGTTTTATCGGAGTCACCATAAACTGAAATATTTTGAGTGCCTAACTTCTTAAGCATATTAAGCCCGACAATCAAAGCTTCATACTCAGCTTCATTATTTGAAAAATTAAATAAATTTTATATGAACAACACCTGACATTTGGAGCAATATTTCCTGACTGATTCATTGGGCTATGAATCCAAATTCCTATTCCAGCTCCTTCTTTTCCCACTGCTCTATCAAAATCCATAGTACAAAGACTCTTTTCCTCATCTGGAATCTCAAATTCAGATGGTTGTTCTTTGTTTTTTGTTTGTTGATCCACTGTCTCAACAGGCTCTATTTCTTTCACTGATTCTATTGTTTGCTAAGACGATGAACTTGGCTACAAATCAACCTCTTTTGGTTCTGTCTTTTCTGCATTGAAAACTTCTCCAACACTACATAAAAATTCTAAAATTTTACTCATTCTCTATTAGCTAAATATTTATATCAACTGGGCAATCATCGTTTAAAAAAAAAAATAGTCTAAGTCAGTATGTACAGAGTGTATAGGGTGATTATTGCGTTTCTCTTTTCTGTTAATCATATACTTCATCTTTTTTTCCCAGTAAAATTTTCTGACCTGACCGAACACTGGTATAGTAGCATAAGAGAAATCAAGTTGCAAGATACTTTTCATCTTTTCTCCCCATGATTGCGAGAGCAACATCCTGTACCTTGGAGGAATATCAGCCACAACCACATCCATCAAGAAATTCTTTTGGGGAATCTTATCTAAAGACACTACCATGTATTTAATGAGGCCGAGACACCTCACTCTACTGGAATCAAAGGAATAGAGGTCATGATATGGGTAAGTAATGTCTAATCCTAAATTTTCCATTATGTCTTTCGGCATAATATTGTGAGATTCTCCGGAATCTAACATGGCATTATGAAGGATGAAATCATGAACCCTAAGACTGAGGTAGAATGGTGGGACTTCACTATCAGGTAAGTTTATGTCTATGGCTGGGCCAACAAACAACTTAGAGTGATCATCGCTAACATTAACCATATCAGATGTTTGGTATACTTTGAGCATCTTAGCTATTTGAAACTTATACTAATCATTCTTTACAAGTTCAGTTAAAGGAATGGAAAATTTCACCTTGGAAATTTCATTCTCTAAACTAAACAGATTTGGATATTTCTCTACCTCTTTGGAAGTGGCATCCTTCCTTTCAAAATGTTCTTTGGCGGGAACCTCCTTTCTTTGACCTGTAGTTTGGGTTTCCTTATCTTTCTTTGGATTGTTGGTTGATGCCTTGTTGTTCTTCTTCTAACTAGTAGTAGTAGGCTCCTTTTATTTTTGTTGATTTGTAGAGGACGGTTTTTTGGGCTTAGTATCCTTTGGAGAAGTTGGCTTCTTCTAATTTGAGGTGATAGGCATGTTTTTTTTCCTCGAGGTATATTTCCATTGCATAGATAAAGGGAATTCTGTAAAACTCGTTGATAATCTTCTGTCTCTACTACTATCATATCATCATTTGAAGGGACAAATTTCTAATCATCATATTGATCAACCTCAAGTTATTGAGAGTATTCTTCATCTAAATAGGTTTTCAATCATTATCAAAAAGATGATTCTCTTCAAGAATCTCTCCTTCTTCCTTGAATTCCTGAGCATAGTTTTGTTGAAGTGGTGTTCTAATTTTTTTTTTGTGCTTGCTGATCCTAACCTCTCTGCTCTCTTTGATTTATTCTGAGCTGACGTTGTTTTTGTTTTTTTCCTCGAAAATTGGGATTCCAGATCTGATTTTCTACTTTCCTATCTGATACTGTCATCGTATCGATCATTTTCTCCATAGTTCTAATCAAAGACTCTAGGTTACCATCTGAAGAAGTATATGGTTCATCTTTAATTGTTACACTTCTTTCTATCTTCATTTCTAATTTCTTAATCATCAAATTCGCCTCCACATTCACTGCATTTCTTTGCATATCTTCGAGAGTTGTATGACTTCTTTCCCTCAGCTGATAAGCCATGTCGAGATCGAAGGAATCAAAATAATGCAGCAAAGCCAAGCCAAGAGGAGAATTTATGTCATTTTGGATTGAATTATATATATTATTGAAGTGGGTAGTGAAATCTTGCATGGACTCATTGGGATGTCTTCTTAAAGTATCATATTCAACAAGAATCTTAAGTGGATTCTTCTTTTCTTCCAATTTTTCTAAAAACAATTCAGTCAACTGTTGTGGATTTGCAACTGAATTTAGATTACGAAACCATGTCTTCACATCTCCTGAAAAACTTTGGGAAATTACCCTCATCTTTACATCATCGTTGTCGAGCTCTTCAAGATCGATGAAATCAATGACCTTCACCATATGTTGCAAAGTTGTAACCTCTGTTTTCCCATCAAATAGAGGCACCCTTTAACCACACCTGTTACACCATTTTTTGGTCATCTAACCTATTATCATTATATGAACCCAAGTACACCATGTAAGACCAATTTACCCTAAGTAAAATTGCTTTCACTATGCGAAATAACTTGGTAAAACACCTTTATTAAGTTGTTTATGGTCTAAACAGGAAACCCCAAAAGGAAATAATAAACAAATCTATACTTGTTTATATTTCCTGGTCATATTTAACCCAAAACAAGGAAATTAATTAAATAAACCCTTATTTATTTGATTATTTCCTAGGAATAAGTTATTTAAATTATTATTTAAATAATATCTTTCAGTTAAATTTGACTAATTGCTTTTAAATAATTAAATAAATCATTATTTATTTAATTATTTTCTGCCAATTATTCTAAAATAATAAATAAACCATTTATTTATTTATTGTTTATAAATAAAGGAATTGACCCAAGTCAAAAATCATTTTCCCTCCAACAAATATAATAAAATATTCCTAAAGGGTGGTTCTAGAATTTGATTAATAATATTTTATTCATGCACAAAGTTCTAGATCACCCTAATATTTTGTTATAAATAGAAGGGTTTTCCCCATTCATTAACTACCTTCCATTGCATTAGATCAGTCTAGATCTATACTTGGTAACATTCTCCATTTTTGCCTTGTGAGCTCCCTTTGAGTTCTTTGTTTGTCTGGGTTTTCTACATCAACAAGAGAGAGAAATTTTAGATCTGAAATGTTGAGGACTTTAAAGAACCCATCCCATTGAGGAGAACTGGAAAACACCTTTCTTGTTTTCCTCTAAGGTGCCCCTTTTCAATATAATATAAAAATTCTTTCAAATACATTGTTCTTGTCTTGTCTATTGGATGTATGCAGGCACATTTTACTTTATCTGCTTAATGTCTTTTATGCTTAGATCTGGACTTGTGCAGCATTATTTGGTTCACCTAATTACAGATTTAAAAATATTTGGCAGCCATAATCGATGTTAGGGATATTTTTTATGTGTAGCTAAAGTGGTCTTTTACGACAAAAGATTCATACTAACAATTGGCGACTCCACACGAGTTTTCTTTTGCGACCACTGTCATTTATCTATTCCTGCATATCCAGCTATTTCAGACCCTAGGGTTTCTCTTCAATTTTCTTTTTTTCCTATTTTTATGGTGCTTTTCACCTCTAAAACCCTCAAACATTAAAACCTTTATCCTCAGGTAAGCTCGGCCCTATTGGTGCTAGGTGATGACATCACCATACTTAAGACAAAATTTTTCTAACTTGCTTTAGGTCTTGATTCAGAAATAAAGCACTTATTGGTTTGGCAAACTTATAACATGGACCAGAGGGCATAATTTTTTCTGCTTCAAAATCAAGTGAGATTTGCATCGAAAATGTGTTAGAACCTACGACTTGCACCTTTTTCTGTAATTTTCCACGACTTTTCAACACCGAAGCTCGTCGTGTTTATAGCCTCTGCTCTCTCGCTCGGAGAATACAGCTTTCCTGATCTCTTTCACCCAAACAAGTGGGAATACTTCCAGGGTTTAGTACCCCCCACCTTTGTAGGCGGAAGTTTCATTTCGCTGGTCGTCTCGTATTTCCGCAGTTCAACATTCTTTCGTATCCGACACTTATTTTCGTACCCTTTAGGATCGACCATCCTTCAATCACCTCGATATAGTTTTTTTGCGTTCATTTCTAGGCCGCTCCTTGTCCTCTACCTTTCGTCGATCCTTATTTCTCAGCGGTGTTAACCTTGTTTTCCATCTTCTTTATCGTTTTCCATGACCTCTTTTTCGCATTTCGTATCCTCATTCCCTCCTAATTCTTGTAGATCTAGTTGCCTTCTTTTTTAAGCAGTGCTTTTGATTGTATCTTCCTTTCAGCAGACCAGTTTCGAGACCGCCTTTCTTAATAGATTTACATCGATAGTCGTTAACCCTTCTCGTTCTTCGCTCCTATTTTCTATCGAGATTTACCCCCGAAGCACACGCGCATTACTTTTTTTACTCCCTGTGTACCCCCTTGCTTGTTAATTAAATTAACGTATAAATACACCGATTTTAAGTGAAAAAAGAACCCGTTAATAATTAATTGCAAAGCCTTTAAAATCAATTGACACTGCACCTCTCAACCCTTGTTTTGACATTGACCTCACTTGACCTTGATTTTTACACCCTCCTCGCTGTCGATTTTTCTTCCGTCATCACGCACCCCCGTTGCCGCGTGTCCGTAAACTTGCCTTTCAATTTCGCTTTCCGTGCGTCATTTTCTCTCCTTCCGGCCGTTATCGAGTAAGTCCTCCCCCGATTCCACACTCCAACTCTTCTTCTGATTGTTCGGGCTTCCCCCTACTCCTGGTTCTCCCCCTGTTACCTTCACCATGTCTAGTTCAGGGCCTACTACCAGCAGCAACCCCAGTTCTACTGCTGGTTCCGTTTCCAGTGGAACCACTACGAGCGCTACCTCGATTTCCCCTTTGCTCCCTTATATGGCCAGTCTCAGTCTCCCCGACTTCAATCAACTAATCAATGATCCTATTCGCCATGATGTCAGTTGGCTTGCTATGCCAACCAAGCTCCCCTCTGACATTCCCAAGTTCGAAGGCCTTGCTAGTGAAGATCCCTCCAACCATATCTGATCTTTCCACATGTGGTGTTCATCCAATTCCATTACTGACGACTCCATTCGTCTTAGATTGTTCCAAAGCATGCTTACTGGCGAAGCTTCTAAATGGTATGTTGACCAAGACACCTCTTCCCATGCCACCTTTGTGACCATTTCCCAAGCCTTTTTATCTTATTTCCAGCTCCCTCTCCGATACGACACCGGTACTGAACTCTTGAATTCTTTTCATCAATCCTCTTCGACCCGCCTTTCCGCTTATGTCCAGGAATGGCAAAGAAGACGGAGCTTATGTCGCGCTCCCCCCTTTGAAGATCGGGTTTATATGGATTGGTTCCTTCGCTCTCTCTTACCTCCCATTGGCAAAGATGTAGCATCCCATTTTCCCCAAATCGAATAAGCCGCCCTCCAAATAGCCTTTAAATATGACCTTATCTATGCTCAATCTGGTTATGTTTATACCGTCCTTCCTGACCTCCCTAAACCCAGTGGCCCTAACACCCCGGGGGCATCTCACTCTACCGACGATATCATTGGAGCTCTGTCACATACCTCTGCTCAACATCTGCTCGGCTATGGTTTCCCTCCACGAGGGGCCAACACCTCCAACACTTTCCCCCCTCCAGGTAGCATGTATCCAGGATACGGCATGCCTCCTCCTTTTTCCCACACTCCTGCTTACCTCAATGTTGCCCATCCTACCCCTTATCCTTACCCACAGCCTGGTGTCCCAGCTCCTCCAGTATTTAGACCTCCCACTCCCTTGCGTTCTCTACCCCCGCAACCGCACTTACTACCCCATCCAGGGAGGGTATTTGCACAGCAGAGTGCAACTAATCCTCTTCCTTCTCAAAGAAAGAGGAAAGGCAATCAATCTGCTTCTGGTAATCATGGACCCAATCCTTCAAGTATTGATTCTAACACTGCCAACCAGCCACAGGGCTCTCAGCCCAGGCTGGACAGGCCGCTTCGCACCAATAAGCCCTATTCGTGTTGCGGTGTTTATGGTCATTACACTCACGATTGTCCCCTATTACCACAAATGTGGTAGATGTGGGAGTCTCAGGCCACTGTACGGGGACAACATTCCTCCCCTATTGTCCCTCCCAATACGGATACTTCTCAACCCGCTATGTTTACCGATCCTTTCCCTCAACAAGGATTCATGGCTACTCAACCGCCTCATGCCCCGGTATCCACTCAACCTTCCCCTTTTGGTTCCTCCGATTACCAAATCCTCATGATGGCCTCTGACCAACCTCGCACCGTCGACCTTAACCTTCAAACTCGGTCTCGTCAGTACTCCACACCCCCTGCTCCGTCTGTCACCAATTCCCCATCTTCAGGTCCTACAGAGCCTCTGTCGACACCCAATGGTCCCTTGCAAATCCCTCTGCCCAAATTTGAGGTTTACACCAAGATTCCCAAGGGCCCATTACACCAAAATGCTGCCTCTGGTCAGGCTGCCCATTCATATAGCATAGTAGATGATCTGGCACAATCTCCTGCTGCCATTTCAACACTGGAACTCCTTCAGTCGTGTCCTTCTCAAAAGAAGTTTCTACTATCTGCCATGGGTGCTGTAGATCCTGCTGATGACCAATTGATTGTTTTCAATGCCCGTCAATCAGACCATCCCCCACTTCCTGCTTCTGTTGCTTTCCAAATCCCAATCAAAATCCGAAATGCCAACGTCGCTCGGTGTATTATTGATGAGGGGACATCTACTTGTGTGATTTCTGCTTTTGTTTGGAAACAACTCGGATCTCCTGAGCTGGCCCCTTCCACAATCACCCTTCGTGCGTGGGATGGCCATGCCTCCCAACCCATTGGCCTATTCTGTAACTGTCCTATCACCCTTGCAAGCAAGACTGTTTGTGTCGACGTTTAAGTTATTGATGCCCCTCTTGACTATAACATTATTTTAGGGCGTAGTTACACCTATGCCATGTCTGTCGTCCCATCCGCAGTCCACCGCAAGATTTTTTTCCCGCATAATGGAAAGATTTTCACTATCGACCAGTTGACATACCATGAACCAAAATCTCAGACCTCCCCTGAGTCCACTATCTCTGCTGTCACCAATAAGCAAACTCTCTATTCTTTGACCAGTGTTTCCCCCGGCATCTACAAATATTCCTCCTTGCTTAGAACCTTCCCAGGTCCTCCCCCCCCTCCTGTCTCTAATCCTATCTCGGCGAACGTTTGCATGATGCATTCATCTTGGGCTAACCTTCAGCAGCCCACTTTGGCTAGTCAACAACCTCAATCTCACACACTCCCACCCGCTCCTAGCCCTTCGCCCTCGCTAGCCAGCCTTCTTCCTTCTGAGTCTCCTTCTACCAATAGTCCCCACACACCTCTCTACCCTCTTGGGTCGATTCCACCTACTATCAACCCCCTTGGCACCATTCCTCCAGCCACTACCCTGCCTAGTCAACCCACACCCTATCTTGCTTTGACCTCGGTTCAACTGATTCCCATGACTTCTCCCGCTGCAACTGTACCTCAGTCACCTCATTAGGAACCCCCTCCTGTTGCGACTGCTTCGGGTAAGAATAGTAAAGATCGCAGGGGAGCATCAAAGGACAAGGTTTCCCCGACAAACTCTACCCCCCCCAGCCTCCAAAGCATGCCATCCAGTGTGCTTTGTGTGACGTTGTCAGTCACACCACCCATACCTGTCCCGAATTACCCCTTCTCAAGACCATGGTCAATGACATGTTCCCGGAATCCAATATCCCTGAAGTCTATGTCACCATACCTGATTCCCTTCCGAAACTTAAAAACTTGTGCACCAATCATCCTTGTTCTTTGTGCGATTTCCATGGACATTATACCCACCTTTGCCCCCGCCTCGACGAGTATTGTTCTTATTTAGCCGCATACCGCCAATTCGAAGCCACAAATGCCCACAATCCTTCTTCACTACCACCAGACCACCTATCTACCCCAATTAAAATTTCCCATCCTGATATTGAAATGACCGAACCTTCGGCCCCTATTTCATACCTTTCCTCATCGCCGCGTTCCCCGGCAACCGACCCCTTAGTGCCTTCCCCCGATGTTTCGCCTACTCACTCATTTTCTTACTCCTCTGTCACCCCGCATGACGGTGCACACGTGAGCCTTTCCCCTCCCAATCAGGTATCTCATATTTCCACCTCATCGGGTCATCCTATTCCCTCCACTTTTCCCATATTCCAATCAGATGAAGACATCATGGAAGCCATGACCGAACCTGATTTTCCATGGGACGATATGCACCATCGTGCATACTTCCTTCCACATTAATCCCATGACCAATATGCTGTCGAATCTAAACACTTCATTCCCAATAAAGTCAATTGGTTCAAAAACCTCATCCCTGCACCTGACGCTTTCGAAGAAGGCAATATGGCCAATATCTCTCCTATCATCAAAATAGACATTTCTGTCAAACCAAGTATCGAAGAACATATCACCGTGGGTGCCCAATGCACTCCAGGAGAAATTGAAGCTTACACCAAACTCTTCAAATAATTCTGTGATATTTTCACCTAGTCCTACTCAGAAATGTCCGGACTCGATCCTGCCATTGTCGAACACCACATCGACACATGGCCTGATGCCACTCCAGTCCGTCAAAAGTTAAGACCCATTCATCCCGCCAGACGTGAAGCCATCAAAGCTGAAATCGATAAGCTCTGGCAGACTGGTTTCATTTATCCCATCGAATGCACCACTTGGGTGTCCAACCCTGTTCCCGTCCTCAAGAAACAAGGCACCATTCGTGTTTGCACTGACTTTCGCGATCTGAACAAAGCTTGTCCCAAAGATAACTTCTCCACACCATTTATCGACCAAATCATTGATCAGTGTGCAGGGCACAAGGTTCTATCCTTTATGGATGGCTTCTCCGGATACAACCAAATCGTTATTCGTCGTGCTAATCAACTTAAAACTGTGTTCATTAGTTTGTGGGGCACTTTCGCATACTGAGTTATGCCATTTGGCCTTAAAAACACCGATGCCACTTTTCAACGAGCTATGTCTTCTTGTTTCCATGAATTAGCTCATATTATCCTTGCCTATTTAGACAACCTTACTACACGTTCTAAACATCGGGCACAACACCTCCATGATCTGCGTACCATTTTCCTCCGATGTCGCAAGTATAACATCCGCCTTAACCCATTGAAATGTGTCTTCTGCGTCCCCACCGGTCATCTCCTTGGCTTCATAGTATCTAAATACAGGATAACTCTCGACCCTTTGAAGGTTCAAGCCATTCTTGAACTTCCTATTCCTTCTACCTTATGCCAGCTACAAAGTCTCCAAGGTAAAGCTAATTTTCTTTGTCGATTTGTTCCTGACTATGCCACTACCGCACACGGCTTCCTTAGACTTCTTCAATCTCACACCCCATTTTTCTGGGATACCTCCACTCAAGAGTCTTTTGATGCCCTCACACATGCTCTCACATCTGCTCCCTTGATCTGTACTCCTGAATTTGACCGCGATTTCATCCTATACATCTCCGCTTCCACCTATTCGGTTGCTGGTGTCCTTATCCAAGAGGATGATAACGGTATCGAACATGTGATCTATTATGTCAGTAAGAACCTTGCCGGTCCACCTGTGTCCTACTCACATGAAGAAAAATTAGCACTAGTCGTCGTGTTCTCGATCCAAAAACTGCGTCATTGTATCATCATGCGTTCCACCAAGGTTGTGACTGATTCCAACCCCATGGCCTTCCTATTGAGTCGATGCATCCTCAGTGGGAAGTACGCTCATTGGGTCGTTATCCTCCAAGAATTCGACCTTGAATTTTTCACCCCAAAAAGTAAGAAAGGCTTAGTCCTCGCTGAACTCATTTCTGATTTGCCTACCGGGACGCAAGATACTCCAATTAATGACGCTCTTCCCGATGAACATTTATTTTCCATCACCACCGACGATCCTTGGTATGGTGATATCCTTACTTACTTGCGAACCCAAAAGTTCGCCCTTCATCTTGATCGTGATGCTCGACGACGTATCCGACACCAAGCCTCTCGCTACCTTCTAATCGGCGACAACCTTTATCATCGTGGAATAGATACTATCCTTCATCGTTGCCTCACACACGCTGAAGCTGAGAAAGTCCTCAATGCCTGTCATAGCAGCACTTGTGGCGGCCACCTCTCCGGCCTCTCCACCACCCAAAAAATCATGCGCGCTGGGTATTTTTGGCCTTCTCTTTTCAGTGATTGCATTGACGCAGTCAAACACTATTCCAATTGCCAACATTTCGCCCCCAAGGCGCGAGCTCCTCCCGCTTGTTAGGAAATTATATATTATGGAGCAATGCAACACATAAAATATGCAGAAAAATACATGCACACAAAACACATAAAATCAGAGAGACACAGATATAACGTGGTTCACCCAATTTGGGCTACGTCCACCCCGAACAGCTAGTCCTTCCTTTCTATTATCCAGTAAAAATGAAGAGACAAAACCTACAGCAAATCCGCTGTAATATCCTTTGTTCTCTCTCACAGTCTCCCTCTCTGTTTCTCGCTCCGAGAATACACACATCATACACAGCCACAATACAATGCCCTCATATATACAAGGGGGTTGCCTTCTAGGGTAAAAAACCCTAATCTAAACATAACTTCTACCGTCAGATCATTTGCCTAATGAACGGCCCAGATTGACTAGAAATTACTATACTTTTACAAGGAAATTTTACATCTGTTTTTAGCTTCGGGGGCTGCCCCGGAAACCCCACGCCGAGGGGGGGCTCCACGGCTTGCTGCCTCGACCCCACGGCGGCGATTAATTTCGGGCGGTGTTTTTGCCCCTTTTTAAGGTACAGGGGTCCATTGCTGTGATACAAAGTAAACAAGATAATCAGGCTCCACACCCAACAATCTCCCACTTGGAGACTGATTGTAGCAACTCCACCGCTGCTTCATTTGTTGGACAATGACTCCTCTTTGGACCTGGTTGTTTCTCATCTTCATCGTCATCCTTGAAGACCAATTGAAACTGAGCATGTTCTCAGTTTCTCCCTAGTTACAACTTTTGTTAGCATATCTGCAGGATTCTGGTTAGTGTGTATCTTTTCCAGCTTCAACTCTCCATCTTCCAATACTGACCGTATGAAATGGTACTTGAGATGTATGTGTTTAGTCCTGGAATGAAATGCTGATTTCTTTGCAAGATGAATAGCACTTTGGCTATCACTGTATAGTGTGCCCATATCATGCTTCTTACCCAATTCATCCATAAACCTTTGTAACCAAATCATTTCTTTACTAACCTCTGTAGCAGCAACATACTCTGCTTCTGTTGTTGAAAGTGCAACAACACTTTGGATTTTTGAAACCCAACTGACAGTTGTTCCACCTACAGTAAATACATATCCTGTAGTTCTCCTCCTATTATCTCTGTCACCTGCCATATCTGCATCAACATATCCCTGTAGAGCAATGTTTGAACCACCAAATCATAATGCTTGATTTGTGGTACCTCTCAAATATCTGAGAATCCATTTTACTGCCATCCAATGTTCTTTTCCTCGATTTTTCATGTACCTGCTTACAACTCCCACTGTATGTGCAATATCAGGCCTTGTGCAGACCATTGCATACATTAAGCTTCCAACTGCTGATGCATATGGAACTTTAGACATATAATCCATGTCTTCTTGGGTCTTTAGGCACATCTCCTTACTAAGTTTGAAATGGCTAGCAAAAGGTGTACTAACAGGTTTTGCATTGTGCATATTAAATCTTTTCAACACCTTTTCTATGTACTCATTCTGAGACAGTGTTAATTTGTGATTTTTCTTGTCTCTAGTTATCCTCATACCAAGGATTTGTTTTGCGGCTCCCAAATCCTTCATTGCAAATGAATTTGCCAATTTTCTTTTGAGCACATTTATTTCCTGCATGTTAGATCCTGCAACAAGCATGTCATCTACATACAATAACAATATAATATAGCTGCCATCATTTTGCCTTTTTAGATAAACACAATGATCAGAGTGACATCTAGTATAACCTTGTTCGGACATAAACTTGTCAAATTTTAGATACCACTGCCTTGGAGCCTGTTTTAAGCCATACAAGCTCTTCTTTAACCTGCACACCAATTTTCCTTTCCCTTTTACCTCATATCCTTCTGGTTGCTGCATGTATATCTCTTCCTCCAAATCTCCATGGAGAAATGTTGTCTTTACATCTAACTGTTCAAGATGTAAATCTTCCGCTGCTACAAGACTTAAAATAGTTCTCTTTACCATTGGCCGCTCTGATTTGCATCCTCCTACGTAGGTCACTCGACTTTCTCCAATATGTCGTTCTCAATGATTCGATCTTCTCCATCGTCGGCAGCTGCAGCGACTTCCAAACAACCAGAGCTATTTACCAGCATCTTCATCTGTGGCTCTGAAAGACGAAGCAAAAGAAGCTGAAGGTTACTGTAGCTGAAGCTGCCATTCGAGGTGAAGCACAAATTCAGGTTCAGGATAGGTTGCCTATGATTATATGGTTTATTGCACAGGCTTGCCAGATTGACTTGGTAATTGCAATATCTTTATGGGTGCAAATTCTTCTACCGTTCGCAGTTGGTAAAACAAGTACACCCTTTTCTCGAGACCTAACTTTACAGTTGATAGAAAGATGCATATTATAAAATACCAAGGCTCGAAAAATTCCATTAGATGGTGTCTATCAAGTGAGATGTTTTTGTGCATCGCCACCTTAGCAAGAGAATATCTTGTGAAAGAGATACAACATTGATTGCAAGTTTTGAGGAAAATTAGAGTAGTTTGCAATCAAGGGTTTTGTTGGATTGAAGAGAGCATCATAATGAAAACGGTCAAAATGAGAGAGCAGATGTGCAGGTGGATTAATTAATTAATTGATGAACCATGTACCTGAAGAGAATTCCTAGAAGACTGGAGGTTATAGAGGTTGGTGACCCATGTAATCCGGTAGATGGATTCTTTTTATATGGACATTGATTTCATTCGGCAGATTGATGTACAACTATGATGTCCTCTTTAGAGAGGACATCATGTATGAATGTAGAGAATGGTCATACAAAGACCAGCAACAATGAAACAAAAAAAAAAATTATTATAATGGAGTTAATGTTTTGCATGTAAATGGGCATACTGCTGTAAGACCTGGTATGGCATGCGTACCCCTGGGTAATCACTGGTAAAGTCTGGGTTAGACCTAGGTGATAGGGGGGATGTCAAATTAACAATTACCCTGGGTAAAAATTTGAGGGGGGAAGAGCTAGAGTGAGCGGGGTTGTCTCACTTAGCAGTTTGGCTGGATTTAGTCAAGAAGCCCCAAGTCAAGTTTAAGGGGGGAATTGTTAGGTAAACATGACTCGGGGTAGAGTAAATGTGGACTAGGGTAAACAGTGGTGGTTTTGGGGCACATGGTTTTGTGCACCCATGGTTTTGACCCATGGTATTGCATGTGATGGAGCCTATAAAAGGGCTGGAAAGACTTCATTGTAATGTAGGCCTGGAGGTGAGCGGTGAAGGCTCACTTGGCCAGATTGGCCAGGGTTTTGGCCAATGTTTAATGAAATTTCATTGGTTGGGTTTTTCCCTGGATTTGGGGTTTTCCCGGATAAACATTGTGTTTATGTTCATGTGATTTGTTGCTGGGTTCTTTCATGGTTATGTTTATGTTTATTTATCTCAGTAAATTATTTATGTTCTTCGTAAATTGTTTTACTGCTGCAGTAAATTCCTAACACCGCTCCCCTCCATCATGTCGTCACAGCTGGTCCTTTTTGTAAATGGGCCATTGAATTTATGGAATTTTGACCTCCATCTGCTGGTAACCACAAATATATCATCGTGGTGGTTGACTATTTCACTAAATGGGCCGAAGCTATGCCAACATTCAACAATACGGCAGCCACCGTAGCCCTCTTTTTCTTTAACCACGTCATTGCTCGATTTGAAGTTCCAAAACAATTAGTCTCTAACCATGGCCTAAATTTTGAAGATGATATTTTGCATGAGCTATCCTCCCTATTGGGTTTTGAGCACAAATATTCATCTTCCTATTACCCCCAAGGTAATGGCCAAGTTGAAGCGGTCAACAAAATTCTTAAGACCATGCTTCAACGAACGGTGAATAGGCACAAAAACAATTGGCATCTTATGCTCTTCCCTACTTTGTGGGCTTATCGAACTTCTGTTAAAACCACCACCAGTTTCACTCCTTTCCACCTTGTCTTTGGTGAGGAGGCAGTCTTACCAATCGAGTGTGAATTCCCTTCCCTTCACTTGGCTATCGAACTTCTCCCTGATACCCAACCTCTCGAACAATGACTTATCATGCTCGAGCGTGCCTCTGAAGACCGTCATGTTGCATTGCAAACTCTTGAAGCGGCCAAAAAGTGCACCAAAGCTCAGTATGACCAAAAAGTACACCCTCATACCTTTCATAGAGGTGACCTTGTTCTAGTATATGACCAGGCCCACGATACCCTTGGTCATGGGATGTTTGACTCATTATGGCTAGGTCCTTACATTGTCAATAAAGACCTTGGTAAGGGGGCATATATTTTAGAAGACTTTGAAGGCCACATCCTTCCTAATCCTCGCAATGCACTCTATCTTAAGAGATATTACCCTTAGCATTTCTCGTTCGAAATGCATGTTTTATTTTCTTTTAGATAGCTAGCATTTTTTTGTTTTCGTACTTCGCTACTTCACCAGTACACCTGTTGTCCGCGAAGTCTTACTTAACCTATCCTCAAAATTGGATTTTCTCACTTACAACACCTTTCATCGGGGGCACCACTTTGCCTCCATACTCATTCCTGTTCGTGTCAATTTCCGTCATGAGATACCATTTTGTACTCATTTTTTTTATGGTCCCCTTTGGATCTTCCCTCATTTCATTATCATCATCAGTATCCGTCTGTTAGTTGCTCTACTATTTTCGCTTGTGCCTTAGTTGGGGATCCCTTATTGCCTCACCTATGGCAGACCTCCTTCTGTCGACATCAGCTCATTTACTCCAGAAGCTAAGTCTAGAGGGCAGTTTACCTTGGTTCGAGCTCCTTTCAGCATGATCGTGATCCGTATACTTGATGGTATAGTGATGCAGCAGTAGCTATTGGTGATTCCTGGGTGTGTGTGAGATGTTTCAACCCTCATGAGGGGGTGGCCCTGCAGGTAGCCCTCCACATGCCTAGACGACTTATTCATTTCATCTCGTGACGCAACTCCTTCCATTTGATGATATCAGCCTCAACCGTTTGTAGCGCCTTTTCGACTTGCATGTATCAGTCAGATTTTGCGAGCCCTTCCCCATGTGTAGGGGGAATTTGGGTTGTATTTGTATCTCATGTACTCAAATATTATTGTATAAGTCCTTACTGTTATTCCAGGCATAGCTTGTATGTGGGATTCATCCTTCTATTTTTCTGGCTCGTATTTATGCCAGCATGTACTTTATGGTTCAGTTCCTTGGGTAATGGACTTCCTATTATTTTGTACTTTGTCTCGGTGGGCATAGGTATTCCTCCCCCACCACCTTTAGCACAGGTACCACTACATAAACTAGAGACTTGTTGCACCTATAAGTCTCGTCTCCTCAGGGTCTAGTCCTTTAGCACATTAGACTACCTTACATTTCTCTCTCTGACTCCCCTCTTGATGTCTAGTGATTGAGTTCTTACAACATACTTCGGTCATACGATTTGCTCCTAACACTTGTACGTTAGGGGGAAATATGTTACACCATTTTTTGGTCATCTAACCTATTATCATTAGATGAACCCAAGTACACCATGTAAGACCAATTTTACCCTAAGTAAAATTGCTTTCACTATGCGAAATAACTTAGTAAAACACCTTTATTAAGTTTTTTATGGTCTAAACAGGAAACCCCAAAAGGAAATAATAAACAAATCTATACTTGTTTATATTCCCTGGTCATATTTAACCCAAAACAAAGAAATTAATTAAATAAACCGTTATTTATTTGATTATTTCCTAGGAATAAGTTATTTAAATCATTATTTAAATAATATTCCTAGTTAAATTTGACTAAATCATTTTTAAATAATTAAATAAATCATTATTTATTTAATTATATTCCCACCATTCCCCTAAAATAATAAATAAATCATTTATTTATTTATTGTTTATAAATAAAGGAATTGACCCAAGTCAAAAATCCTTTTCCCTCCAACAAATATAATAAAATATTCCTAAAGGGTGGTTCTAGAATTTGATTAATAATATTCTATTCATGCACAAAGTTCTATATCGCCCTAATATTTTGTTATAAATACAAGGGTTTTCCCCATTCATTAACCACCTTCCATTGCATTAGATCACTCTGGATCTATACTTGGTCACATTCTCCATTTTTTCCTTGTGAGCTCCCTTTGAGTTCTTTGTTTGTCTGGGTTTTCTACATCAACAAGAGAGAGAAATTTTAGATCTGAAATGCTGAGGACTTTCAAGAACCCATCCCATTGAGGAGAACTGGAAAACACCTTTCTTGCTTTCCTCTCAGGTGCCCCTTTTCAATATAATATAAAAATTCTTTCAAATACATTGTTCTTGTCTTGTCTATTGGATGCATGGAGCCACATTTTACTTTATCTGCTTAATGTCTTTTATGCTTAGATATGAATTTGTGCAGCATTATTTGGTTCACCTAATTACATATTTTAAGATATTTGGTAGCCATAATCGATGTTAGGGCTATTTTTTATGCGTAGATAAAGTGGTCTTTTACGACGAAAGATTCATACTAACAACACCCTTGAGGTAAAGCAGTGAGTTGAGCAGGTACGATTAAAGGGCCAAATCTCGACATGAATGCTATAGATGGTGGTAGAGGGGTAACAATAGGAGGTTTTTTTTTCAGAGGTGTTTTCATAGGAAGTGATGAATAAGGTGTGGAAGATCTTACAATAGCTGAATCTCATGATGAAGGTAAGGATGAGGCAGAGAACAAGCTTTCTTGTTGATACTAGATATAAGATTTATCAGAGGTGTACTGCAAGTTATTGTCTAATTCTTGAAGCTTTTGGAATTGTGACCAAACCTTCCTATCAATTTATGATGCAAACTCCCAAGATGGTGGAATCAATTCAATTTTTATAGGATCATATACTATTTCTAAAAGTGAAGTTTTAGATTTAGTTCTTAACAATGAAAGCTCAAACTTGATGTTGAAAGATAAATCTTGTAGAGTAATCAAATCAGGAGGAAGTGAAATATATTTTACCAATGATTGTGAACTTGAGTTAACTTGTTGGAGTTGTGATATTTTGATGGCATGCCTACCTTACTAAACCCACACTTCAACCTTTTATCCATATAAATGCATCCCAAATTTTCACCCAAATAAATCTCAAGCAATTTGGGCAAACTCACAATGTTCTAAATTCTTGAACTGGCAATTTAAATAAATAGATTTGGAGGCTTTAATATCTCAAATCTGAGATTTGAGATATTAAATTAAAACTCCTTTGCAGAAAAAAACCCCACCTTTCAATCCATATTCCAATGTCTAGGTTTTATCTGGAAGCTTTTTTTTTTCAAAGGTTATAAAAACCCACAATGCCTATAATATGCCCCTTTTCTACAGCCAATACTCAAACTTCACTTGTGGAACTCTACCTGTTTAAATTCTATGGTTAAACCATATGATAACCCAACAATACAACTCATGCGGAACTCGCCCCTTGCCTTATCTTCTCTGTTTCTAAAACCATATACCCTGAACTTCACAGAATAATACCCGATCACAACATTTCATTAATATAATTTTTCGCCCTTGGTATAAACCATCGCACATTAAATATCTTTCATGTGCAATTGAAAATACGAGTCCTTATAAGGTTTTGCACTTATCACCCCCCATTCAAATGTTAAATTATTTAAATGCAATCCATACGCCATCACGAGTGTTTGGTCTCTCATACCAACCATTCACATTGGATTAACAATGGTTAATACCAACCATTAACATGACAAGTCAACAGTTCATTTCATATTAAACCCCAACCATTCAACACACCTTTCAGCTGGGCCCCAGTTCCCTTACACTGCACTAAATGCCGAATGGATCCGACGACCCAGCGTTTGTTGCGCTCCAAAATCCAAATGAACGCTCGTCGACGGATATCGCGTTATTAACATACACGAGGGTTAATACTGAAAATTTGCATGATGTAAATGGTATTACAAAACCACTCATTGCCACGTGTTGGATGAAGACCCATATCGCGTTTGAAAAGTTGAAACCACTTACCATTTTAAAACTTACGTGAACCTACTGGTTTCATCCTCCCAAACCGCCTTCACTATTCCTCAAGGTTTCGACTATTCCATTGCTCCGGGTTCCAATTAACGCACACTACTGTACGTTCTCCCTTAACCCAGTGAACCACTTCCACAATCACTTGCTCATCGACCTAAACAACAGAGTTCAACACAAATTAAATATATTTAACAATCAGGTGCTGTCATTTCTTATGTTCTCCACCAAAGGGGACCAAAATGTCGTTGGCTTGTATCGAGCCTTTCCCACGAGATTATTACGCAGGAAATTCATAATCAAACCCATGTATTCAATTCATGCAAACTTAGAACCGGAAATTAGATGTATTCAAATCATAACCCAATGTGTCACCACAGTGGTTAAAGCATGTAATTTATCATACAATTTCTTATCGAAATGAATCAACACATTGCCAGTGGCTCTTAACACGGGTTTTATCACCCTGGTTCTCATACAATCTCATTACTTAATATACAGGCAGACTCTTAAAACATATTACAGATTCTTACTCCTACCTAGCTTACGGAGATTCAAGGCATTCTTCACATAGAATTTAATCAACAAATGCACAGGTAGTACTGAAACAATTTATTTCATAACATAATCTTGAAATTACTTACAAAACCTCTTGTTCAGGCCAAATCTTCAATCTGATGGCCTTCTGCTCTCCCTACTCTGCCTCTCCGACTTTCTAGCTCTATGCATCCCTATGCAGGTCTATCTGCTCAGTGCCACAGAGGCTTATTTATACAAATAAACAATAATTGTTTCATCTTCCCTTAACGCTTAACAAAGCTCTTGAATTCCTACGGTTCTAAATTTAGCCTAATCCTCAGAAAAACTGAAACTGACTATCTCTTCATATGCCCACTGATCATTCGAGGGCAGTTACAATTCTCCACATTTAACTAAAATAAATTAAAACCTACTAAATTCACTACATAAATTTTAACTTTCTTGAAAACTAGAAACCCCTAAGTCTAACAAAAATGCATGGAAATTTTGTTAGCCTAATGCCCCTGCATCAGACTCCCCAGGTTAAAATGATTCATGATCTCCTGATCATGTGCTTTCATCCTTGTCTTCCTGGATCCCACACTTTTTTCTGCAATTGATCATCTGTTGTAACATTCTTCTTTTGTACTTCTCCAGGCTTCCATACTTTATTCTATCTTGCTCCATTGGCTGCACTTTTACATTCTCCTTCTGTCTTTCCTTTTCTATTGTTTCTCTGTTTTCTTGCTGTTGTCTTCTTTTTAGACACTCTCACCATCAACTTTCTCATAAATTCAATTTCTCTTTCTAATATGTCTTCTGACTGCTAGATACTACTCCATCTTGATTGCTGAAATTCTATCTTTGCTTCTGCTTGTTGAGTTCTTATTTTCTAAACTCTTACAATCTCTTGCTGAGCCCTTGTTGTACCTTTAACTCCAGCTTTAACTCTATCTCTAGCTCCTGTGCTAGCTCTAGCTCCAGCTTTAACTTGTTGAGCTCCCACGCTTACTGCCACCCTATCATCCATACCCTCTTGTTTTCTGCAACAGCAAAACTCTTTCTAATTGTCATCCATGACAAATTCTTCACTCTCTGTCTTCCACAATTTCTTGGACTGGTATTTAAATTTCCAGTCACTGTCATCATCTCTTTTATTTTTCTTGACTAAACATCCCTTAGTCCTTCCATCAGTACCTGCAATCATAAAACAAATATCAAATTTATAAAATCTTTGTGTCTCTTCCTCCTCTTCTAGCAACACTTCAATTTGTTGCTCCAACATTCCTTCCAGCAACAGCTCAATCTGTTGCTCTACCATTTCATTCTCTTCTCTGAATGTTTTCTACAAACAATTCAACCATCTACTATCAAGCATTTCATCAATATGCTGCAAACTTATTTAAGCATATTCTTATTCTTCTTCCTTGACAATCTTCAGTAATTGTCTTCCATCTCCTTGATTGATTCTGCCAATCAAATCAAGTTCTTCAAGTATTGTGTTCTCATCTTCTGTCAGAATAAAATTTTGATTTTCCACAGCTGTAGTAGTCCCAAAAGTCTGCCTTCTAGTCTTCTCTTTGTCCATCAGACCAACCAATTCTTCCTTGTCACCAACAGTAACAAGTTTCTACATATGAGACATGATAGCCTCACCTTCCTTCCTCTGCAACAGTTCATCTTCCTCCAAGACAACTCTGAAAGATGGATTGTCTTCTACCATACCTATAAGCATAGCCAAATTATCAGTTTTAAAACCACAAGACCCAATGGTCTCATTTGATGATTCAATCACCAATTCTTCTCCCTGCAGTCCTAAGTCCTTTTCAAGACTCAAAAAATCTTCATTGCCTTCATTCCTTTGTATCTCCACATTCTACAATCCCCAATTCTGAAATTGAGGTTCTCTCTCTTGCATTGAATCCTGTTGATTCAGCGTAATCTCCGGCAACTTAAATTCTCCATTCCATGGATTAAAGTCTTCCACAGAATTATCCTCCTCCTTTCTTTGACTGTCCAGTGGTGTCAATTTTTCTCCATCACCAATAAAATCTGCATTCACAAAACAATAGTTAAAACAAAAGTCATAAGGCCTCAGTGCCTTTCTTCCCTCTACCAGCATTTCAGTATGCTGTCCTGCAATTCTTTCCTTCACTATCAGCACTTCAGTATGCTGATTCCAATCCTTCAAACAATTCTCGAGACTTTCAGTTAGTCTCTCCTCTGTATCATCCTTCTCAAGGATGTCTCCTTGCTCTAGTTCATAAAGATGAACCTTCTCATCCTCATTCATCTCTGCCTTTACAGTCTGAAAAATTTTTCTCTATGTTTCTATCCTTTGCTCTAGAACACTTAACCCATGCCACAATCCTGTCATCTCATCTGACAAAACATTCATACTGTCTTCACTATCCTCCTTTCTATCATAAGTCAAGTTTTATGTTGTCACTATCTCCTCAGCCTTCATCAGAATAGAATTCTAAATTCCCATCTCTGAAATAGCTTCAATTATCTGTCCATCACCTTCCATCTGGCCATTCAATAAATTTAATCAGTCATTATCAGCATTAATAACAAATTCATCATCATCAGGCATAACTGTCATGTTCTCATTGAAGCAATCTCTTTCATTAAACAAGGAATTTATGAATTCCTTCTGCTGCAGTAATTCAGTTTGATCTTCATCTGAAATATAATCATCATATGTGACTTGGAAACTTTTAGCTTCATTTATCACAATTTCATCATATTAACTGTCTTCTTCAATACCTGCATTCACACAAAATTTGTCAGTTGTAAAACCATAAGACCCCATGGTCTCATTTGATGATTTGATCATCAAATATCCTTGTTGTTCCAAGTCTTCTATACACTTCGGAGATTCTTCAATGGTCCTCTCTTTAGTCTCTTCAAGCTGTCTAATTGATTTCTCAATTCCCAACTTTTGGCCATCATCATAATTTAAATCTCCTCTACTTCCAATATGTTGGAAAGCAAAACCTTTTCCCAACTGTGCATGGAAATCTACAACATATCTGGTTGGTTCATTTTCTTCCTTAGTGAAAACATCAACAGTTTGTCTACCTCTGCATGTTTTTCCTGCAAACATACAAAATTTGTCAGATGTAAGGCCATTTGACCCCTTGGTCTCACTTGAAGTTTCAGTCTTCAAGTCCTTCTCCAAATACTCAATCATTCTGAGTAATTTCTCTTTCAGCTGAGCATTTATCATTTTCTCTCTCTTCATCTGTAGCCTCTGCCACTTTACCTTTTTCCTCATGAGCTAACCAACTCTCTGGCTTTCCTTTATCCTCAGTTCCAATTTATTGAACTGCTCCCAGATCTCAGCTACCTCTTTCCAATACTCTTCATTAGTGAATTTCTTCCTCATGCCATTTGCTTTGGCATCTTTCTTCACTCTTTTGTTGTGGCCTCTCTTAGAACCTCTACAATCTCTGCTATGGCTATTAGTATCCATTTTCTCCTTCATGATTTTTTCACTCACAAGCTGCACTAAGCCTCTGCAACAACAAGCTCTCTTGCTGCACCTTACCTCACCAATCCTTTCCTCCGGATCTGGGATTTTGGCAAGTACTATTCCCCTATCTACTGGAATCTTATGAGCACTCTCTTCTACTCTCTCTAGGCTTCACTCTACAACTTTCTCAAGAACACACCTGTTATTCTTTCATCCAACCTCTGTTGGGAATTCTCTATGATCTGCCACACTTTCTTCTTCACTGTAGAATCCTCTTCTGGACACTTTCAACACTTCTCTCAAAGATGTGATCTCCTTGCTGAGATGCTCCTCAATTGTCTGCAATCTACATTCTACAAACAATCCTTCAAACCAGAGTTT
Source organism: Pinus albicaulis (assembly GCA_034641835.2). Taxonomy (NCBI): domain Eukaryota; kingdom Viridiplantae; phylum Streptophyta; class Pinopsida; order Pinales; family Pinaceae; genus Pinus; species Pinus albicaulis. The sequence continues at coordinate 154,493,480 of CM076579.1, read as the reverse complement.
AAATAATGCTCATCAACTCACCTTCCAAGATCCCTGAGTGATCTTGATGTTCTTCTCACCTGCACTGCATCTCTATAGGCTGCAACCTTCAAAACACTTTGTCTTAACTTTCGATTCTACAAATATGGATTTTCAACCTTCACTGTATGCTTATTCAAACCTGCAATTTCTATCAAACAGATTCGAAAACCAACTTCTTTTACTGTTTCAGTACATATGCATTTCATAAATAAATTTTCAAAGAGCTATTTCAATTCTAGCGTTGCCACATGATGGCATGCCTACCTTACTAAACCCACATTTCAACCTTTTATGCATATAAATGCATCCCAAATTTTCACCCAAATAAATCTCAAGAAATTTGGGCAAACTCACAATGTTCTAAATTCTTGAACTGGCAATTTAAATAAATAGATCTGGAGGCTTTAATATCTCAAATCTGAGATTTGAGATATTAAATTAAAACTCATTTGCATACAAAAACCCCACCTTTCAATCCAGATTCCAATGTCTAGGTTTTATGCGGAAGTTTTTTTTTTCAAAGGTTATAAAAACCCACAATGCCTATAATATGCCCCTTTTCTACAGCCAATACTCAAAATTCAAATGCAGAACTCTACCTGTTTAAATTCTATGGTTAAACCATATGATAACCCAAAAACACAACTCATGCGGAACTCGCCCCTTGCCTTATCTTCTATGTTTATAAAACCATATACCCCGAACTTCACAGAATAATACCCAGCCACAACATTTCATTAATATAATTTTTCACCCTTGGTATAAACCATCGCACATTAAATAACTTTCATGTGCAATTGTAAATACGAGTCCTTATAAGGTTTGGCACTTATCACCCCCCGTTCAAATGTTAAATTATTTAAATGCAATCCATACGCCATCACAAATGTTTGGTCTCTCATACCAACCGTTCACATTGGATTAACAGTGGTTAATACCAACCATTAACACGAAAATTCAACTATTCATTTCATATTAAACCCCGACCATTCAACACACCTTTCAGCTGGGCCCCAGTAACCTTACACTGCACTAAACGCAGAATGGATCCGACGGCCCCGTGTTTTTCGCGCTCCAAAATCCAAATGAACGCTCGTCGACAGATATCGGATTATTAACATGCACGACGGTTAATACTCAAAAGTTGCACGATGTAAATGGTATTACAAAACCACTCATTTCCACGTGTTGGATGAAGACCCATATCGCGTTTGAAAAGGTGAAACCACTTACCATTTCAAAACTTACGCGAACCCATTGGTTTCATCCTCCCAAACCGCCTTCATTGTTCCTCAAGGTTCCGACTGTTCCATTGCTCCGGGATCCAATTAACACACACTATTGTACGTTCTCCCTTAACCCAGTGAACTTCTTCCACAATCACTTGCTCATTGACCTAAACAATAGAGTTCAATGCAGTTTAAATATATCTAACAATCAAGTGTTGTCATTTCTTACGTTCTCCACCAAAGGGGACCAAAATCTCGTTGGCTTCTATCGAGCCTTTCCCACGGGATTATTACGCAGGAAATTCATAATCAAACCCATGTATTCAATTCATGCAAACTTAGAACAGGAAATTAGATGTATTCGAATCATAACCCAATGTGTTACCACAGAGGTTAAAGCACGCAATTGCTCATACAATTTCTTATTGAAATGAATCAACACATTGCTAGTGGCTCTTAACACGAGTTTTATCACCCTAGTTCTCATACACTCTCATTACTGAATATACAGGCAGACTCTTAAAACAGATTACAGATTCTTACTCCTACCCAGCTTACGGATATTCAAGGCATTCTTCACACATAATTTAATAAAAAAATACACAGGTAGTACTGAAACAATTTATTTCATAACATAATCTTGAAATTACTTACAAAACCTCTTGTTCAGGCCAGATCTTCAATCCGATGGCCTTCTGCTCTCCCTACTCTGCCTCTCCGACTTTCTAGCTCTATGCAGCCTTGTGCAGGTCTATCTTCTCAGTGCCACAGAGGCTTATTTATACAAATAAACAATAATTGTTTAGTCTTCCCTTAACGCTCAACAAAACTCTTGAATTAATACAGTTCTAAATTTATCCTAATCCTCAGACAAACTGAAACTGACTAACTCTTCATATGCCCACTGATCATTCGAGGGCAGTTACAATTCTCCACATTTAACTAAAATAAATTAAAACCTACTAAATTCATTACATAAAATTTAACTTTTTTGAAAACTAGAAACCCCTAAGTCTAACAAAATGCATGGAAATTGTGTTAGCCTAATGCCCCTACATCATATTTTCTTCTTCAGAATCCTCTCTGGGTCTTCAACTAGAGATGGTGGATTACGATCAGGGTTTGATATTTGTGAAATTCTTCTTATGAGCCAGTTCTGAAAACTGCACTTTGGCTCTGCAAATTCGAATTAGCCTTCTTGAAAATTAGGTCCTGTCACCCATAGGCCTAGATCTCAATGATTTTTTCACGAAATCTCAGGGAAGATGTAATATTTTTTTCCCCACCAAAAGTGCCAAAAATGTTATCCTCCATAGTGTTCCAAGACTGAGAATGAAAACTAATGGAGGTAACCTCAAACCACTTAGCATTTGGTAGCTATCCCTACCAAATCAGAGAGGGCTCTCTCTGTGATGTTGTAGCCAAAATATGACTAAAGAAGGGTAAAATATATTATGTTAGGTCTGAGATCTAGGGTTTGAAAATTTAGGGTTTTTGCTAGATCAAGAGGAGAGGTCAAAGAAAATAGGTCAGATATAAAAGGTTATAGTTGCAAGGATACAAAGGAGCATGGAAGTTTGTTTCAATGGCACTTTAAGGTTTTCAATTGTAGTGTGGGTGGAAAAGAAAAGTATCAAAATGAGCATGATAAGAATGAGTTCATTTATCGAAAGATGAACATAAACATGAAATTCCTACCAAAACCGAGCATAAGCTTAAATAATTATGTTTAACATCTTATAGGAATATCACTAAAATAATAGATATGGAAATAAGGTGAACTAAACATTCATAAAAGTGAATTAGATAAGGAAAACACTACCAAAAAATCATACCACATGAAACCCTATATAATATCTACAAATGAACTTGTATTTCTACAAATATCAATTGTATACAAAGCTCCAGGCCTTCTACTCACTGATGTCCAACCTTGAAGCTGACTGAAAAATAGATACATGTAGACCAAAACCATCTTCCCCACTCTCAGGGGTCGAATCCCTCAAGATAGTAACTGTTGTTTAAACTTTAACATTAGTCATTGGTTTATTAAAATGTTGACAAGTCATGCATTGAACATTGTGTCAAATGGTGAAATAATTCAAAAGTTGGTCGAAACGAAACAAGGTAACGAAAGTCACGTGCATAAAAGCCAAAGGCGTAATTAATACGAAAAGGCTGGAGTATAAAGCGAAAAGGCTAACGGAAACACAAAAGTGAAAAGAAGCGGTACAAAGAGCACAAAACGCAAATATTAAAATAATTACCACCGCGTGAATATGCATATAAGGGAAATTCTGAGGGGGTCGAGCAGCGAGGAAGGGAAGAGACCCATACCCCTGCGGAATTGTGATAGCGTGGCGTGGTGGGGACCCAAGGCTAGAAGGAGGTGGCAGGAGCGTGTCGTGTGATAGGGTGATGTGGCGGAACGAAATGTGGACCCTTACAGCTAGTAGGTTATGTATTTAATTCGCTTCAGGGATAATATGCTTCAGGAGTTATACGGCACATGCGGCCAAAGAGGTAAGGTAAGTCCTAGATGAGCTGGTACTGAGGCCCGTACCAGTAGTAAACCTGGCATGCGGCATTCACCTGTCCCCAAATAACACCCAATCCCTACACGCCGCGTGCCCCATTGTCAGTGTCCTTACGACACTTGCCCTACCTATTTCACTTCTACCCCTTCCTGCCTCAGAATTACCAGTCTTCACAGCAGTTTCCCGTCGTTTTCTATGGTAAAAGTCTCAGGTCTTCCGGTCATGGTATATACCAAGCGAGAACAATTATCGGGTCTACCCAATCATCACCAGACTACCCTCTACGTCGCTTTCCCAAGCAAATCTACCTCTTGTGTAGGTACTCCGTCCCTTTCAATTCCCTTTGTTTTCCCTTCGTTTTTCTTTTCAGTTTTCATATGTCAGTCATGGGAAGGGGTACACCCAAGAAAAACGAACCAGAGACTCCCCAGGTCCGAGAAACCAGAAACCCTGCCGGTTTCGAGCCTTTCATCGACAAGCAAGCTAGAGTCTGCGACTACCAGTACCCTTTCCCCATTAGCAGTATAAGGCCTGAGATTTTTTCACGTCATGTTCATAATATGGATCGATATCGGGTGGTTGTGTTAGGCTTTTACCATCAGATTACCCCCCCAGTCTTCCTGGTGGTCGAGTTCATCTACTAGCTCAGAGACGCCTACGATGAAGACCGAGGCATGTTTACCTTTGCCCAAGGAAACCAGATTTTCTCCCTTTCGCCCGACATCATCAAGCAAGCCCTCCATTTTCCCACCAGTGCCACCTACACTGCTTTCAGCGACGAAGCTTTAATTTCCCAGTTTACCAAATCGCCATGGGAGCATCAAAAAAGCTTCATTGCTTCTATTTCCAACAGCCAGGCTACTACCCTTCCCAGAACGGAACTCTTCCCATTAGACCTATTCAAGGAGGAAGTAAAACCCTTCCTTACGCTCATCACGGGTCTGTTAGGTATAGGCGGGTTGGGGGAAACCTCCAAAGTATGTGTTTTCTTTCTGTGGTTAATGTCTCAGAAGGGGGTTGTCCTAGATATCCCGGGTTACTTATCTGCCAGCATCCACACCCAGTTCCAAGAACTTCCCGAAACCAGTCATTTTCGTTTCTGTTCATTGGTGTTCTATCTTTTCTTGTATCAGCATGCTGATATTTTCGAGCGTTTGGGCTTGGATAGGGTATACAAGGTCAATTCTCAGCCCCGACCTGTTTTTGATTGGAACTCTGCAATGCTCCAATTGCCAAAAGGGGTGGGTTACTCTAGTTTCCTGAATGATTTCATGTCCATTGCTTACACCATCATTCATGGGTCGCCCTCACCTAGGGTTTTTCCTGAAATGAAGAACTGGCTGCAAGCTGGTAAAATCCAGAACACTGGGGACTGGTATCTCTCTGATAACTATACCGAAATTCGGGTCTATGGAGCCGAGGTCGCCCCTTACCTGCTACCGGTGTTTCCCGCCCGAAGATTTTATGCTCTGGAGTATATTCGTCAAGCCCTCAAAGCTGACCAGCTCCACTTCGTCCCTGCTAAGAAAGGTTACATACTGAGGCTTCCTACCCAAATTGGCCCGTTCGTCATGAATTCAAGACACACCCTTCCCATTGTCGAAAACCTATTGCAGGGTATGGACCTAAGACAGGGGAAGACGTTGGCTTATGATCCCCGGGAGATTATTTCAAATAGGAGAAAGAGAAATCGGTCCGCACCTTATGTACATGAACCAAGACCGTTTATAGAGTGGAAGGCTAACATGGAAATTTGGCCTTTGGTTTCGCAGATGGAGACAGATTCATCTGCCACAGGGGAAGAGGAAGGCATCAACAAAGGCCAAGAAGTGGAAGTCGGTCCTTCAGGAACAGGCTCTCCCTCTCGTAAAAAATAGAAAACAGTCTCACGCGAAGCCGAAATTATATGAGAGGAACAACCGCTTGAGCCGTTCATACCATATGTGCCACTTGACAGCAGCAAGGCCGGAATCAAAGTGTTGAGGGACAACACCACCTCCTTTGATTTCACTGAGGTTTCACAGGCCATGGGGGACCATACCTCACCGGTGGCAGCCGAAAGGATCAAGAAAAACAGTATAATTAGAGATAAATACAAAATTGAGCTAGAGGGGTATGTAGAAAAGTATCACACAAGGATTTCCGCCACCATGAATGTGGATACTGAGCATCTGGTACTCTCTATGGCCGAAGCCCTTTTGGACCCTGATACAGCTGCCACTAGCTACCGGGTACTCCAACATGCAATTGACATGACTAAGGTGCCGATAACTGATATGTGTAACCTGTTTCAGGTTGTAGCTGATATGCTAAGGGATGAGGTAATGCGAGCTACCATTGCACTGAGGAAACTTGAGAAGAAGCATGAACAGATGAGGACTACCCTGAAGAATGAGCAGGCAAGTGCCCGTGCCTAGGAAAATCGAATACGCAGTCTTCAGGATCAAATCAAAGGGAAAGACATTGGGGAAACAAACCCGCAGGCATTTTTAATAGACCAATTGCGGAAGGAAGTTACCTCACTGAAAGGAAAAGCCCACATGCCAGCCTCCCAGCATGTGCAGACAACCGATTTGGCACAAGTAGAGAAAGAGAAAAGGGAATTGGCCGGCACCTTGTCACAAGAAAGAGAAGAGAAGGAGAGGTTGGCAGGAACAATCGCTAATATTCAGAGTAGGTTGACAGAGCTACAGAACACTTGGGACACGCACAGTTGTGTGCCAGCTACAACGCCACCTGAGACGAGTTCACCTTCAGAAAAGCTGGGCGCAGCGAAAGCTGCAAATGACATACTAGAGAAACAGGCTTCCACTGCAAAGCAAAGGATCACATATTTGGAAAAATCCCTGTCAGAGAATACCATAAGGATAGAAGTATTGCAGAAAGAAATTGAATAGGAAAAGAAAACAAGGGCTGACCAGCAGAAGACTATAAATGATCTCGAAGCACGCCTAAAAGGTAACCTCACTCTCAGAGAGGGTAGAAAGATTATTTGGTCCGAGATCATTTTAGCTATGACAAAGCAATGGGAATTTCTGCAAATCATCGAGGAGATGAAATCTTCAGTACTCTATCTCAGAAGGCGATTTCAGGAAGGGGATATCGATTTAGTCAATAGCGCTCAGCGTGCCAGAGAGTATGTGTCATTCTTGAAAGGGATGAGAGCTAACGAAGCAGAGCAACATGGCATAGTCAGCCGGCACAAAGAGGCCCTAGAATTTCAGAAACTCATCGAAAAGGAATCGGCTCGCTTCGTGGCTTCGAAGGCCTTGCAGTAGTTGATATACACCGTGGACCGGTTTGATGCAGTTTGGGCTGAAATTACGACAACAGGGCTTCCGACGTGCTGGGATTCCACCACCCCTTCTATGTTGCGACCATTACCGGAATATGAAGCATGCCTGAAGCAAGAAAGGGACCGGACAAATGTCATGTCAGATAAAACCACCCGGCTCAAGGCCGAAACCATGATCGCATCACTGCGCCCAGAGTTTGCTCTTCTCCACTTGTTAAATCATAAAGTCCCTACTGAGGCAAATCCAAGCGATCTCACTGAGGCTTTCATCAGGGTAGAAGGATTTGCAATGATGCCTGAGTCTGTCGCAGACAGTCAGCAGAGGTGTGCCTAGTTCGTTAGCCAAATTGCTAGTTCATCCTCAAATGCGCCTCCACCAGTATCAGCAACAGCCTCAACCCCTTCTCACAAATGATGAATTGTTATTTCATGATTCGGCCCTCGTGGCCTTTTTAATTTTTACTTAATTAGTTACTTTTTAAAGTTTCGAGTGGGCTACTTGCTCCACTCCAGCATTTTATCCTTTTTATCAGACTACTGTTTAACTTTCTGTTTTAAAAACGGCCATGTGCCTGACTATCCATGATGAGAGGCCGGATTCCTCATTGTGAGTTTTGTTGTTTTGATAAGGACCTTTAACAGATTTTGGTCATGTGAAGAAGATATTTTCTCAAAAAATATCTTCTCGCTAAGATAGGAAGCGGTCTATATAAGCAAGATCGAATGAGAAAAAAGGGTTCCAGATTTTCTGAAGAAACTTGCTGTGTAAGAATATTTTGTATGCTTGTGGTCAAATTATAAATGCAAATGCACAGATCCCATAGGGTCTCAGCGAAGAGAAGTTCTATTTTATGTGAGGATTCCGGTCTGGATGTTGTATGGTCTGTGACTCTTTCTTCGTAGTATTGTTTCATTGTCTATTTCACTGTCTCCATTTTCTTTATATCATGTTTTGGAATGCGAGTGACTCGCCAGTTCTGATATAAATTTATCGTTATGTGGTACTTATATGAGGCTGGTCTAGCTGCTTTAAATATGGCTCATACATGATATGGTGTTTCGTTTTACACTTCATTCAGATTTCCTCTGTATTGAATATCGTGGAATCTTATTTGTTCAGAACTGATTGGTATGTATGGATTCTTAGTTCTTAAGCCCATGCTATAGCAAAATATGTTTTCCGAATACCATTCCATTGGTAATTAGTGCACCTCTTTTACCTTCTGCACCGCAAACGCCTTGATTTAACAATCTCTATATAACATTTGGAAACTGGCCCTCCTTGATGAAAGTTGTTTCTAAGCTGTCTGATGCATCTGTGTAAGTAATTCTCCTCTTGCCTCTGCATTTTTTTATATGTTGCTGATCTGAAAGCTGTCTGGTCCCATCTAATTTTGTGACTGTTTAGAGTAGTTGATATGGTAAAGAGCCCTGAGCTGATAGTGGTCTTAGGATATACCCTACACTCTTTACTAGCTAAGATGTCCTAGGCACTGGTCTCTGACAACTCGAGGCTGTCTCTAGGAACGACAACAGTAACCATTTATACAAATTTATCTAACCAAACCTAAGATTAGGAAGGTTAAAACAAACTCTCCTTTTAGCCTTTGACTGACCTACCCATCATAAATGACCTTCATAATGTAATATTCCAAACTAGGAAAAACAGGAATATAGAACATAAAACTGGAAAATGCAGTAAAATATCAAAACATCAACATGAGCAGATCATAGGGCTACTTTATTAGATATTATAGCAGAAAAATGAGTATAAGATATTGAGGAAAAAGGTCCTCAAGCTAGGCAAAACAAGCCTCAAATGACCTAGTACATAAAATATGAAGAAATGTTGCTATACAAAATGTCAGGAGGCCATGACTGCATAGTCCTATGGAGAAAAATTGAAGGGTAAAACTAAAAATACATAGAACTGTTAATGTGGTGCTTAAAAAATATCGGGATCAGAGATCTAGGCTCTCTAGCACAATTCCAAGACAAACTAGAAGGGGTTTCCAAAAATATACAATATGAAAATTGTAGCCCTAGGGCTAAACAATTCTCTGCAACTGTGTGACTGATGGGAGGTGGCTGATTTTATATTAAAATGGTTGAAACTTCTCCCAATAGGTCCTCTAGATGAAGGGCTCCTCCCCTCACTGGAAAACAAGCTAAAAAACTTGGGCACTTGACCCTCCACTCTAACTGCCCCTACAAAATAACGCAATTCCTAAAGGAGACTATGCTGTTGAAGATGGCTAAATATTGGCCTGATTTTGGATGGTAGAAATGAAGCTCAATGAACCTCTCTTGAGTGGGTACTCGAATTCCCCTGAGGATGAGGGTGGTATTTCCTCTCGGAAACACCCTTGTGCTAAACAGCACAACAGACTCCACTAAACAGTTGAAGCGTGCAGAAAGTCATAAAAGACCAAACATAAAAAATAATTAGAATGCCTTCCATGGCTACCATACCCTTCCTTATATGCTTTGTGAGCCTCATCACCCTTGTTCCCACTCATTAAATATGTTACTCTCATGGATACTCCCTCCCACTATGACTACACTGTCCTCCAATAACTCTCCACTACCTCCATGACAGCACTGTTTATTTGGTCAACCTTGACCCCATCCACATGCTTTAGCCCCCATTCACACCTAAGAGTGCTTTATTCAACTAATACAATGATCCACATTCACATTATAAGTGGCTTTATTCCTACTAAAAATATTTATGGGTCTTTCTACCCTCTTATTCACCTATCTTAATGACAAAAGAAAAATTTAATATTCCAACTAGCTGAAAGCTAATTAGGAATATTACAGTCCTCCCCTCCCAAATTTTTCTTGTCCTCAAGCAACTGCAAGGATGGATGTTGCAAAGTCTCCTCTCCTTCCCTTGTATCATCCTCATCCGGTAAATTCTGCCACTGAATCATATGTTCTCCAATCAACCTATCCCTTAGATGCCCCTCCTTAGTGTCCAAGTTAACCTTTGGTGATAAAAACTAATGGCTTGTGCATCATAAAGAAGTGGGAGATCCATGGTGGCAACTACATGTTTTCTAATGGCCTCATTGAGGCATGGGGCATGAAAGATGTTGGAAATCTTACTCCCAATGAGAAGCTCCAACCCATATGCTACTCCCCCAACAAGATGGATCACCCGGTGTGGCCCATAGAAAAACTTCTCAGTCCCCCTCTTCTGCAATGTAAATGGTCTGTATGGCTGAAAATGGAGATAGACCAAATTTTCCACCCCGGGTTGTCTCACTCCCCATCCATGATCTATGTAGAAGTTATGTTGATCTTGGGTTGTAGCAATGTTGTCCTTAAGAGACCGAAATACATCCTGACTCTCTAGGATCCAATCTTTGGTTCTAGGAACCTTGCTTTCCCCAACCATTCTAACAAAAATGAATAGAACATCATCACCATATGGAACCAAAAATAAAGATACACTGATTGCCATATGAAATTTCAGATGGTGACAATAGTCCCCCAAGTGGAACTAGTGCAGCTCTGCTCCTTGCTTCTCTAGAACACATTGTGGTAAGTAGCTTCCCAGCCACTTGCTTTTTTCCTCTATATGCTCATCTGCCTAGGGGTAGTGACTGATGTTTGGTGTCAACTAGGTAAACCCCAAACAAAACAACACCTGCCAAAATCCATCTAGGAAGTGGCTATCTCTATCACTAACTATGGTCCCAAGAATACCATGAAGTCCAAAGAGAGGCTTGTCCTCTTGTGGAGCAATGCACTGTAAGAAAATAGCAAAGGAATGTAAATGATTTTTTAGTTGACCAATGATTACAAAGATACAACCCTTACCATGTATTGTTGGAAATCTGATGGTGAAGCCCATAGATGAGCTCTCCCATATTCCTCCTAGGAAAGGAAGTGCTTGTAACAACCTTTCAATATGGTTGTTTTCCTCTTCATTCTTCAGGAAAACTACACACTTCCTGATATGCTAGAGCACATCCTCCTTGAGACCCTCCCATGATAATCTCTCCCTAATGGCTTGATATGTTCTGATGAAATCTTCGTGGCTGCAAAGGAATGAATCATGTGCTACATGTAGAACCTTCTCCTTGAGCTTAGAATCTCTAGTCAAGAAGATCTAATCCTAGTAATAGATTGCTCCATCCATCACTCTATACCTCTCATTAGTCATCTGCCCATCAAGTACCTCACAAGTGAAGTGGTTCCTGGAATACACCACCAATAGCTGGGACTCCCAATATGGATCCATACTCATCAATGACAGTGATGCTGGCCTCTATAATAAGGCACTTGTCACATCATTTCTCCCCTCTTTGACATGCTAAATTCCAAAGCCACTTGCCAGAATATTGCTATCCCACTTTTACTGCCTTACTTGCAGCTTCTTTTGCTGAAGAAAAAATTGAAGTTTATGGTGGTCAATCTTCACTTGGAAGCTATTGCTCCTCCAAAACTTCCTGAGTTGGGCCAATGCATGCATGAGTGCCAACAACCCCTTACCATAAATGGAATACTCCTTCCCATGTGGAAGTATATTCTGACTCTCAAAGGCTATGGAATATCCCTTGCACAACATAATTATGCCATCATCCACCCTTCAAACATCACCTATCAGTGCAAGAGGCTTGGTGAGAGTTCATAATACTGATACCAAACAAATATCCATCTCCTCTTTCAGCCAATCAAAGGCCCTATGCATTGTGTTGGTCTCATCCAATGCTCCCTTCTTAGCCAGATCTATGAATGGTGCAACTTGCTGCGATAAATCTTTAACCAACTTCTGGTCCAGTGGCCTTCATGATGGAATGCCTCCAAATAATATAACATCATTTTCTAGAGTAAACTGCATATCTGAGTCGATTGGTTTGTCCTTTCTCCCTCTGTGCAAATTAGGCTCCATATTATGTGGGGAGGCTTCCTGAGGTGGGTAGTGTGCATGCCACTAATCATCTTATGCTTACCACTCTTATTATCTATCCATCCCATCTGTAAAGTCTCCCAATCTATGCTGACCTTCCCCAATGTAATCAACCATTGCACACCCAATATCACATTGGTGTCAGGAATGTCGACCAAAAATAAATGGTCAGTCAAGGTGTATTTCCCCAAGGTTATAGACAATGTCGGGACATACTTCATACACTGCATGGTTCTAGCTCCTAGAACAAAAAATGAGAATCCCTCAAAATCATCAGTGTGTATTGTCCTCCTCTGCAATGACTGGGCATCAATAAAATTGTGGCTAGCCCCACTATCAATTAATATTGATACCCGTTGCCCCTAAATTGTACCTCGGTCTCTCAAATTTAGATACTTGGGTAATCCCCGCAAAGATACAAGGGCCCCTCCAATTGGAGCAAATGTCACATTCCCACCCTGTGTTGGTGGTGGATCCTCTCCTTCTATCACAAAGTTGTTGTCTCCCTCTAGCTCCTCTTCTTCCTCATCCTCACTACCATAGAATACCTCAATATAGTGTGCCTTTCCTACAGTACACCAATTCCCCGGTGCCCATGGTTCTTGTTATGTGAAGCAAATCTTCCTCCTCCTCAATTCTCTTCGGACATCATTACTAAGAGGCCCCTTGTTCTGGTTCTCCTTTGGAGGAAGAACCTTCACATCTTTCCCCTTGGACTGGAAAGTGGCCTTTTGCTGAAATGGAGCTCTTTCTCTTGGAAAAGCATCATGTAAGTCCCTAGCTCTCTCAATGGAATCTTGGAGTGTATTTGGTCTAGTGGACTTAACCAACCCATGAAGAGGCTCTGCTAGCCCATCAATGAACATATAAACCCTCCTAGTTGAAGATAAATCTAGAACCATGAAGGAAATTTTTAGAAATTCATAGATATAGGTATCTAGATTACATGAGTGCTTGAGCTTGGCTAGCTCAACAAAAGGTTCCTCTGGGTCTCTTTGATGAAATATTTCTACTAACCTCCAGGTGAATTTTGCATATGCAGTCACATTGGCATGCCTCGATGTAGAAATATCGTGAAACCACCAATCATGTGCTTCACCTTCAAGGTGAAGCACTGCTATCTTAATGGCTTCAATCTCCAGTACTTGGTTCAGCTTAAAATAGATGTCTAGTTTCTCCACCCAAGACTTGGTTGTGCACTTGGATGACCCATCAAAAACAAGCAGAAAAAATCTACCCATAGTACATTGTAGATCATTTTTTTGCATGTACCCTCCACTCCTGTTGTTATTACAGGGTCTCATGTTATCCTTGATCTAAACTAACTCCTAAAAGCTTAGATTGTCTTTGAACCTCTGAGATTGGGACTCATACTCTAGAAAATAATATTCAAGAGTATCTTGTTCTTGGGGTCCTCCACCTCCATTTCCTACTGCTAGGAATGTAGGCATAGTGGAGCGTTGGGAAACTTGTTGCAATACTGGTTGCTCATACCAATGATATGAAGTGCTAGAGATTTCTCCATGTAGAAACCTTCTTGAGGTCTCTTTATGTCTTTCCATCCTCATCTCCTTGATTTCTCTGGAAATATCTTGCATGGCTTGGAGAAGAAGCTTTGGAAACTCCTTTTCATCCATTTCTCCTAATATTGGAATTTTGCATTTGTCTTCTTTGTTGTTTGTATAATCAAACCTCTAGTTTCTATTAAGATACCACTTCTCCTGTTCTGTGAGAGGCTCTCCTTCTTTTTATGATATAGATGTTGAGCTACATAGGGCGAGCCAAGATTATGCTCTAATACCACTGTAATATTCCAAATTAGGAAAAACAGGAATATAGAACATAAAACTGGAAAATGTAGTAAAATATCAATACATCAACATGAGCAGATAATAGGGCCACTTTACTAGATATTATAGCATAAAAATGAGTATAAGATCTTGAGGGAAAAGGCACTCAAGCTAGGAAAAACAAGCCTCAAATGATCCAGAACATAAAATATGAAGAACTACTACTATACAAAATGTCGGAAGGCCATGACTGCGCAGTCCTATGGAGAAAAAATGTAGGGTAAAACTAAAAATACATATAACTACTGAATTAGTGCTTACAAAATGTCGGGATCAGATATCTATGCTCTCTAGCACAATTCCAAGACAACCCAAAAGGGGTTTCCGGAAATACACAATATGAAAATTGCAGCCCTAGGGCTAAATAATGATTTGCAACTATGTGACTGCTTAGAGGTGGCTTATATGATATAAAAATGGCTGAAAATTATCCCAATAGGTCCTTCAGATGAAGGGCTTTTCCCCTCATTGGAAAAAAAGCTCAAAAACTTGGTTACTTAACCCTCCACTGCAACTGCCCTGCAAAATAACACAATTCCTGAAGGAAATTGCAATACTAAAGATGATTGAAGATTGGCCTAGTGACAGATGGTGGAAATGAAGCTCAATGAACCTCTCCTAAGTGGGCACTTGAAGTCCCCCAAGGATGAGGGTGGGATTTCCAATCGGAAACACCCTTGTTCTAAACAACACAACAGACTCCGCTAAACAGCTGAAGCATGTGGAAAGTCATAAAATACCAAACATAAACAATAATCATAATGTCTTCCATGGCTTCCATCCCCTTCCTTATATGCTTTGTGAGCCTCCTCAACCTTGGTCCCACTCATTAAAGATGTTACTTTCATGGATACTCTCTCCCACTATGACTGCATTGTCCTCCAATAACTCTCCACTACCTCCATGACAACATTGTTTATTTGGCCATCCTTAACCCCATCCACATGCCTTAGCCCCCATTCACACCTAAGAGTGTTTTATTCAACTGATACAATGATCCACATTCACATCAAAAGTGGTTTTATTCCTACTAAAGAGATTTATGGGTCTCTGCACCCTCTTATTCACCTATCTTAATGACAAAAGAAAAAATTAATATTCCAACTAGCTGAAAGATAATTAGGAATATTACACATAATTACATCAAAAAGTAAAATCAAAACAGGAGGATTACATCATCAAAAACCAAATTTGACTGAAGAAACTCGAAAAATTGACCTCCAGGGAAAATCCCAGGGCTAACAAGGAAAAGTGCAGTGTGAATAGGGAAAAGCACAGTGCCATCTTGCAAGGCACTTTTGACTGCCTTCCTAAGCTCTAAATGTTGATCTGAAGGTACCATTGGAAATATTACGATGTATAGTTGTCCATATAGTCCTTAATCAAGAAAAAGGACCTCCCCAAGGTTGATAAAAATGCATTCTCCCAAGGTCACTCCAAAAGCACAACGCTTGGGTCAAAAAGGTGGCATAAAGTGGTTTTTTAGCATGTTTTTTCCCCCAACCTGAATGTTGACATGGCACAAAAAGTATATATCTAAGATATGTAGGTCATAAGCTGTCCATAGATGCTAATTTTAAGTGATTTGGACCTCTGAGGGAAAAGTGCAGCACCAAGACGTTGTGCTTTTGGTTGTTTGCATTTTCCTGTTCAAGCCAAAAAAACACCAAAATTTAAAAAATTTAAAAATTTGCTCAAAATTTGTCCAAACATGCCCCATGAAGTTAGAAGATTATTTTTTAGGCCATGAGGGAGGCCTCAACCAACACATCAAGTTTTTCCTTCTTCTTTTTCCTCATTAGGGTTTGCCTCGATTTCTTCTTCAAATGCTTGATTCTGATTTGAGAGATCATGTTCTTTGTGAAATAGTGCATGGCCATGTGCCTATGAAGCTTATTGGTCTTGTTAGCCTTCTCAAGAAGCTTCTCTAAGTGATAATTTACCTTTTCAAGCTAAGATTCCTTATCTTGCTCAATTTCTATTGCAATTAAGTCATCAAAGTCCTCTTGACCTAATGATGGAGATGGTTAAGTTTCTTTCTCTCGCTACCTCTTGAGACCTCTTTTTATTTTCCTCCTTGGTTTGACTTACTCTTCCTGATCCTCCAGCTCATCGACATCAACCACTGACTTACCTTTGCCACCATCCTTCTCTAAATCTACCTTGGGCTTGCTAAAAAAAAGTTGTTTGACATGGAGTTGCTTGTTCTCCTGCTGAAGAAAAGTGATCATGAAGTTTGCCTTTGATAATTTTTCCTTTAGCTCTCTAATTCAGCTTCTTTTTCCTTGATAACCTACTCTGGTGATTTTTCCTCCTCATGCATCTCTATGTCTTCCATGTCAGTGTAAAAATGTATTTGTTCTTCCTCTTGCTATGGTGCTTCATATTGATGCGTTGATGTCTCTTTTTCCACTGATGTAGGCTGAGCCCTTTCCACACTACTAGTAGCAAACATCAGCCTCTCTCCTCTAGTATAGGTTCTAGTCACCTCAGCTCTAGGTGTTCTTATGACAGGTTTTCTTGTAGAACCCACCTCTTGTTTTCTTGTTGAATTCAATGGCATAGAATGACTGCTCGATTCAGTTGGAGTAGGGAAAAGAGAGGTGGAATGCATGAATCCCTCTCAAGAAAAGTTAATCTATGTGAGCTTATGACGAACAATGATTTTCACCAAGCCATTAGGGAACAAGCTTGCATGATGATCATTTCCTTTGCTATGTACCTTTTCTGTCGTTTTTACCAAGCTTCTGTAGAGATATTGAGGTAGGTTAAGGGCCTTAACACCGATTAAATGCATCAGTAGGCTAACATGGTACTGATATATCCTTTAAAACCTACCCTCACATGTGAAATATTTCATGATTATATTCATAAGAGGGGCATAATTTTTAAGCAAGTTTCTAAAAAGAAAAATGTGCTTTGGAGCAGCTTTGTATGGAGGCTTCAAAAACATCTTGTAATTTTCAATGTCTAGCTCTCTTCTTTTGAAGCAAAGCTCTCCATGATTTTGGGTCATAGTGGATATGGAAATGGCCTCTTCTGAAATATTAAACACAACCCCCTCAATGGTTACCTTATCCATCCTTAGACTAGTGGCAAAGGTACTTGTAAGTTTATCACTAAAACCAAACTCTTCAATCTTTTGACAAAAAGCAAGGCAACCTGCATCCTGGAATGATTTCTTGAGAAATGGTGAAGCCATGATATCCTCTACTCTAGTGGGTTCATATATGATTATTTGACCTCCCTTATGCCTCCTTTTCTCAGTGGTCTTTGAATCCATCTTAAACCCTAGCTCACTAGGAAGGGAAATTAGGGTTTTAGTGTAGGAAAACAAGGGATTTTGGGAAGTTTAACGAATGGAGGGAGATGAAGGGGTTTGAGGGTTTCTAAATTATTTGGAAAATTTAAGGGGGTAGGGATAGATGTTAGGGAGTGTAAGGAGGTGGAATTGTAGGAAATGAGTGAGGGGAAGGGGTGCAAAAGGGAAAAAAAAAAGTCTTAGCCAAGGAAAGTGTAGTGTATGCTAGGGTTTGTAGGGAAATGATGAAAATGAGGGTAAGGAGTGAGGGAAAGTGTCAAGGAAGGTATATGGAAGGTGGGGGAGGATGAGCGAGCATGAATTTGAGGGTTTTTCACAACAAATTGACCAAAGACTCTTATTTGACAAAAAACACAGCAAACCCTATGAGAGGGAATTTTTGAGCCTTCAAACATGCAGTGAAGTGAAAGAGAGGTGTATGTTGACCGCATTACTTGTAGATGATGAGATGGGACTTGAAATTGATGAAGAAACCACTCGAAAGAATAGATTTTCCTTCCTGAAGAAAAAATGCGACAAACTTGTGAAAATCGTAGCGCAACAAATGAAAAGCACAGTGCAACTAAGAAAAATTAGCTTTCCAAGGCAAGAAACTGATTTTCAGAGGGTGGAAATATATTTGTTGATAGAATGATGTCTCATGAAGGTGAAATGAGCAAATAACATGCTTTGTTGGTCTTTTAAAAGGATGGAAGTCAATTTTTCTCTTTGGTGGTGATGTGACCCCACCTTGTCTTTTCACTAATTGACTTGATTGCTTGTGTACTACATCTTTGAAACCTCATTACATATATTTACATCTCAATAAATATCAAAATGCACCTTTAGATCATTATTGAACATTTTTCCGTATCACTACTCCTTTTAATGGTGGCTTTGATGATGACATGACCTATTTACATGAATTTTGACCCTATAAGCTAATAATGACACTAAATGGAATGATAACCTGAATGATGACCATAATGACCAAGACACTCCTTCAAATAAAAATGACCTGACCATGATGATGTTTATTGACCATGAAAATGAAAGGAGTAGTAATGACCTAGGTAGACTAACCAATGATCAAATATTTATTTGAAAACCTATTGAAACTATAAAAATTTTCCCTACGACCCTATCAACCATATGAAAGAGCATAATTTGACCACACATTACTGACAGGACTGAAAAAAACTAACATTAGCTCCAATTTGGGATGAAATCTCCTTAGAAGGTTTCAAGAACACCATATACCAAGTAGCCTTATCCATTGGGCATGGAGTCAAGAATAGAAAAACAAGACTCAAAATTGAAAAATACTCGACAAACTAAAATGACTTACAAAATCTTTGAAACAACAGATGATAAAAGAAACCTTATGACCTTCACCTTGGGCTTCAAGATTCCATGACAACTCCTTCAAACTTGGCAACAAAATAAACTGGTAGGTACAATGAAAATGAGAATATTCTGAAAAATCAAGTGAGGTAGTGCTTGAGGAGCCTACCATTGGCTGGTCCTCCCGAAAAATATTGTCCATCAATTTCCTCCAACATAAAGGAATTCTTCCATCCAAAAGCCAAAATTATGTATGGTCCTTTCCATAGGTTTTCAAACTTGTCGCGCTTTCCTTTTTCTTTGTTCTGGGCATCCCATCATAGAACTATATCTCCCACACTGAAATCATATGCCTTTGTTATTTTTTCATGGATATTTTTGATATTCTCTTGAAGCTTTGTAGTATTCTGAAATACTTCCTCTCGAGATTGTTGCAAATGAATCATCTGATTGATTCTTTGTTGATTTTCATTAGGTTCATTGTCTACTTCCTGAAAGATTTTCATGACCAGGACAGCAAGTGAAGTCGGAAAAATAGTATCCACTCTGTATTCCAACTGAAAAGGAGACATACCTATGGAATTATTAGTGCTTACTCTATCCTCCCACAGAGCATTGATCAACTTCTTGTGCCAATTCTTCTTATTTTATTCCAACAACTTTTTGATGAAGTTTACCAATGATTTATTGGAAGATTCATCCAGCCCATTACCTTACGGTTAACATTTTTTTGAGTGCCAGAGCCTTATGTGATCAGGGAAAAGTTTAAGGATGGAAAATTATCTTAAAGTTTAAAAACATTGGCGAACATCACTAGTCCCTAATATACAACTATAAAATGTTTAATGATGTACTTGTAAAATTATTAAAATTTATAATGATTTTATGTATATTCTCTATATAATTTTGGCAATTCTTAAAGTAAAATAATTTTATATTGTAAAATTTGGGAAAATCACTTTTATAAAAAATAGAAATTGGCGGATCTTGTTTTTGGAAAAATCATGGAAAATTAGCCCACCTGAGAATATTAGCCCCTAAAATTTTCCATGTATGTGATACTTGTCATAGAAATCAATTATCCTCTTGGATTTAAAAGAAACTACACTATCTATGATTATTTTCTTCAAACAACCAAACTATGACAAAAGATTAGACTCAATAAACTGAATGATTCAATGGCCTGCCTAGTGGGAATAGCCTTGATCCATTTTGTGAAATAATCGGTTGTTGTCAAGATCCACTTATGTTGAGTTGAAGATGAAGGGTGAATCTCACCGATAAAACCAAGATCCCACTACTGAAAAGGTGTTTGAACTGAAATGGGTTGCAAGGGCAATGGTAGCAACTTCCTTTTCCCCTAAAATTTTTGACATTCATGGCAACTCATGAAAGTTTTATAAACATATAAAAATAAACTAGGCCAATAAAATCCAGCCCTCGATATCTTATTTGTTAATTTTATATTGTAAAATTTGGGCGAATCACTTTTATAAAAAGTAGAAATTGGCGAATCTTGTTTTTGGAAAAATAATGGAAAATTAGCCCACCTGAGAATATTAGCCCCTAAAATTTTCCATGTATGTGATACTTGTCACAGAAATCAATTATCCTCTTGGATTTAAAAGAAACTGCATTATCTGTGATTATTTTCTTTAGACAACCAAACTGTGACAAAATATTAGACTCAATAAACTTAATGATTCAATGGCCTGCCTAGTGGGAATAGCCTCGATCCATTTTGTGAAATAATTGATTGTTGTCAAGATCCAATTGTGTTGAGCTGAAGATGAAGGCTGAATCTCACTGATAAAATCAAGACCCCATTACTGAAAAGGTGCTTGAACTGAAATGGGTTGCAAGGGCAATGGTAGCAACTTCCTTTTTCCTTAAAAATTTTGACATTCATGGAAACTCATGAAAGTTTTATAAACATATAAAAATAAACTATGCCAATAAAATCCAGCCCTCGATATCTTATTTGTTGTGGTCTTCCAAAAGAGATGACCGCCACAATCTCCCTTATAGAAACCATTCATTACCTCCTTTGCCTCAGTTTCAACTAAACAATTCAACAAGACTCCTCCTGGATCTTTCCAAAATAATGCATCATTAAGAATGCAGTACTTCAAAGCTTTTAGCTTTAATGACATACTCTTACTCTTTGACACTTCCGGCAGTGGATTCAAATGTTGAAGTACATAAGAAATGTTTGAATACCAAGGAGATGAAGTGAAAATCTGTGATGACTGAAGTGTGGAATCAACCACTTCTTCATCAGAAACTATAGCGATGAGATTTAGGTCGAGAGTATGCAAATTGGACTCTTCCATAAGCTTCACCAAACCCCTTCCCTTGATAAACTTAATTGGCTTAATTTCGATATCATACTCCAACGTTGCAGCAATCCACTCTCCTCGCCCACCTTCAAGATCAAGCTGCATCAAAACATCTTTGACTGTTGCATATGGAACATAGGAAACAATATGCGAGTTAAGTATGTACACCCGAAAATCCCTCAAAGCTTTCACAAGCGCTAAGGCCTATTTATCAATGATGTTATACCTCAGTGCAAAATCGCTTATGGTTCTACTGAAAAATTCTATTGGTTGTTATGTTTTAAGGTCCTTCTTTTGCACTGGGACAACAACCAATGTGTTCTTAGAAGCAAATGAAAAAATAATGAAATCCATACTATGATCGGGGCTAACCAAAATTGGTGCGCCGGAAAAAGAAAACTTGATTGAATTAAGAGACTTATTCGCATCTTCAGATGACTTTACCTCACCTCCCTTCTTTAACATATTAGTTACCTCCTATAAATTCTCAACGAGGTTAGAAATGAACCTCCTCAAAAAGTTAATCTTACTATTAAAAAACTAGATTTCTTTCTTGTTTCTCAAAAAATATCATTGCCAGATTGCTTCAATTTTGGAAGGATGTATGTGGATGCCATCTTTTGATATGATATTCCCAAGTAATCTACCTTCCTCCATAATAAACAAATGTTTCTTCGAATTCAATGAAATATAGAATTTCCTGCACCTTTGGAAAACAATCCTCAAATGATGCAAGTGATATTCATCTATTTGAGAGAAAACTGTCAAATCATCAAGATAAATAACCAAAAATACATCCTTTTCATTTGAAAAAGTGATATCCATCGCTCGCTAAAATATGGCTCCTACATTTTTCAACCCCAAAGGCATCTTGGTGTACATAAAAGTACCCCACTGTGTCATAAAATTTGTCTTCTCATGGTCATCTGGATGCATCAAAACTTAATGTACCCTGAGTATCCATCAAGAAATGACATTCTAGAGGCCCCAACTACCCTCTGTAAGATGTGGTCCATCTTAGGGAGAGGATAATTGTCCTTCAACAACACTTTGTTCAAATTCCATAAATCTATGCACAAATGAATTTCACCTGTATTTTTTCTAACTGGAACCAGATTTGACATCTAATTAGAAAAGCGAAGAGGGATAATGATACCAACCTTATGTAACCTATTTACCTCTTTCTCAATTGATAGTAGCAATCTCGGATTGATCCTCCTGAGATTTTGGCAAAAAGTCTTATGATTTGGCTTAATAGGAATCATGTGTTGAATTATACTTTTATCATAAACCTTCAAATCTGAATAATCGCATGCAAACACATCTGAAAAATCAGCCAAAATTGTTGTTCATTTACCTTTCATTTCCAAAGTTAAGGATTTAGACAACTTAACCATCTTGGGCTTTTCAATTGTGTCAATGTTGATATCTTCAACTCCCGCTTCAGTGGGGACCATTGTTGGTTTCTTCACAACATAATCTTGATCAAAGAGCTCTTCCAAAGGTACAAGACCTCTTGGAATGGAATTGTTTTTCAGCTGTAAGGCTTCTAATTCTGTGGCATTAATTCCTTGATCATCAAAAAAATCATCAATATGACAAGCGGTAAAATCTTCCTCCATTTACAAAAAATTGTTAATTTTATTTTCGTATTGAAACACTTGCCAATATCGAGGGTTATCTAAAACAGTGGGGCGATGCTTAGCATTAATTTCAGATTTCCTGCTAGGATGTATCAAAGTTCTAAGCATGCAATACAATTCTGATTTCTAGGAATCATGGACAAAGTATATTCAGAAAATGTTTTGAGAATATCTAAGAAAACATTGTGATATGCTCGCTTCCTTGAATTTTTGGATTGATGTTCCCCTTTTACCTATTTGATAATCAACTCAAAGTCACCATAAACTGAAATATTTTTAGCCCCTAACTTCTTAAGCATCTTAAGCCTGACAATCAAAGCTTCGTATTCGGCTTAATTATTTGAACAATTGAAAGCAAGTTTATATGAAAAACACCTGACATGGGAGGAATCTTTTCTGACTAATTCATTGGGCTATGATTCCAAATTTCTATTCCAACTCCTTCTTTTCCCACTTCTCCATCAAAATCCATAGTCCAAAGCCTCTTTTCCTCATCCGGAAGCTCAAATTCGGAAGGTTGATCTTTGTTTCCTGTTTTTTGATCCACTGTCTCAACAGGCTCTATATCTTTCACTGATTCTATTGGTTTCTCAGGTGATGAACTTGGTTTCAAATCAACCTCTTTCTATTCTATCTTTTATGCATTGAAAACTTCTCCAACACTACATGATATTTCTGAAATTTCCTCATTCTCTTCTAGTTGACTATCTATATCAACTAGACTATCATCATTGAAAAAGATAAAAGACGTTAAGTCGATATGTACAGAGTGTATAGGGTGCTTATTATGTTTCTCTTTGTTGCTAATCATATACTTCATCTTTGTTCCCCAGTAAATTTTTTGAGCTAACTGAACACCGGTATAGTAGCATAAGAGAAATCGAGTTGCAAAGTACCTTTCAGCTTTGCTCCCTATGATCACAAGAGAGACATCCTGTACCTTGGATGAATATCAGCCACAACCACATCCATCAAGACATTACTTTTTGGAATCTGATCCAAAGACACTACCAAGTTTTTAATGAGACCGAGACACCTCACTCTACCAGAATCAAAGGAATAGAGGTCATGATATGGGCGAGTAATGTCTAATCCCAATTTGTTTATTATGGCTTATGGCATAATATTTTGAGATGCTATGGAATCTAACATGGCATTATAAAGGATTAAATCATGAACTCTGAGACTGAGGTAGAATGGTGGGACTTCACTATCAGGTAAGTTTATGTCTACGACTGGGCCAAACAACAACTCAGGGTGATCATCGCTGACATTAACCATATCAGATGTTTGGTCTACTTTGAGCATCTTAGCTACGTGAAACTTATACTGATCATTATTTCCAAGTTAAGTTAAAGTAATGGAAGCTTTCAATTTGAAAATTTCATTCTCTAAACTAAAAAGATTGGGATACTTATCTACCTCTTTGGAAGTGGCATCCTTCCTTTCAGACTGTTCTTTGTAAGGAATCTTCTTTCTTTGACCTATAGTTTGTGGTTCCTTATCTTTCTTTGGATTTTTGGTTGATGCCTCATTGTTCGCCTTCTGACTAGTAGTAGCAGGCTCCTTGTCTTTTTGTTGATTTGTATAGGTCAGTTTTTGGGGCTAAGTATCCTTTGGAGAAGTTGGCCTCTTCTGGTTTGAAGTGATAAGCACGTTTATGTTCCTCAAGGTATATTGCCTTTGCATAGAGCTAAGGGAATTCTGGAAACCTCGCTGATAATATTCCATCTCTGCTGCTATCATATCATTATTTGAAGGGACAAATTTCTGATCATCAGACTGATCAACCTCAAGCTCTTTAGTTCATTCTTCATCTTTGGTTAAGAAAATAGGTTGTCGATGATTATTAAAAATATAATTCTCTTCAAGAATCTCTCCTTCTTTCTCAATTTCCTGTGCATAGTTTTGCTGAAGTGGTGATCTAATTTTCTATTGTGCTTTCTGATCCTGATCTCTCTGCTCTTTTGTCTTGCTTCTAAGCTAACATTGTTGTTGTTGTTGTCCTTGGAAATTAGGATTCCAGATATGATTTTATGCTTGCTTGTCTGATATTGTCATCCTATCCATCATTTTCTCCATATTTTTAATCAAAGTGTCTAGCTTACCATCTGAAGAATTATATGGCTCCTCTTTAATTGTTACCCTTCTTTCTGTCTTCATTTTTTATTTATTAATCTTCAAATTCACTTCCACACTCATTTAATTTCTCTGCATCTCTTCTAGAGTTGTAGGACTTATATCCCTCAGCTGATATGTCATGTCAAGATCGAAGGCTTCATCAATATTGTAGCAAAGCCAAGCTAGGAGGAGGCTTGATGTCATTTGGGATTGAATTATAGATCTTGTTGAAGTGGGTAGTGAAATCTTGCATGGACTCATTGGGATGTCTTCTGAAAGCATCATATTCAACAAGAATCTAAAGTGGATTCTTCTTTTCTTCCCATTTTTCTAAAAAAAATCAGTCAATTTTTGTGCATTTGCAACTGAATTTGGTGTTAGATTACGAAACCATGTCTTCACGTCTCCTTAAAAACTTTGGGAAATTACCCTTATCTTTGCATCATCGTTTTCGATCTCTTCAAGATCGATGAAATCAGTGACCTTGACCATATGTTGTAGAGTTGTAACCTCTATTTTCCGATAAAATAGAGGGACCCCTTGACCATACCATTGAGGTAAAGCAGTGAGTTCAGCAGGTACGATTAAAGGGCCAAATCTCACCATGAATGCTGCAAATGGTGGTGCAGGGGTAACAACAGGAGGTTTTTTTTGAGGATGTGTTTTCGAAGGAAGTGATGAATAAGGTGTGGAATATGTTGCAATAGCTTAATGACATGATGAAGGTAAGGATGAGATGAATAACAAGTTTTCTTTTTGATACTATATATAAGCTTTATCGGAGGTGTATTGCAAGTTATTGACTAATTTTTGAAGCTTGTGGAATTATGACCAAGCCTTCCTATAAATTTCTTATGCAGACTCTAAATATGGTGGAATCAATTCAATTTTTATAGGATCATATACTATTTCTGAAAGTAAATTTTCAAATTTAGTTCTTAACAATGAAATCTCAAACTTGATGTCAAAAGGTAAATCTTGTAGAGTACTCAAATCAGCGGGAAGTGAAATAGATCTTACCAGTGATGGTGAAATTGAGTCAAATTTCTGGAGTTGTGATCTTTGCTTCTTCAGAATCCTCTCTGTGTCTTCAACTATAGATGGTGGATTAGGATCAGGGTTTGATCTTTTGAAATTCGTCTCACGAGCCAGTTCTGAAAACTGCACTTTGGCTTCGCAAATTTGAATTAGCCTTATTTAAAACTAGGTCATGGCACCCACAGGCCTAGATCTCAATGAATTTTTCATGTAATCTCAAGGAATATGTAATCTTTCACTCCTCGGAAACGGTGCCAAAAATTTTATCCTCCACAATGTTCCAATGCTGAGAATGGAAACTAAGAGAGGTAACCTCGAACCACTTAGGATCTAGTAGCTAGCCCTACCAAATCAGAGAGGGCTCTCTCTGTGATCTTGCAACCAAAATATGATTGAATAAGGGTAAAAGATATTAGGCTAGGTCTGAGCTATAGGATTTGAAAATTTAGGGGTTTTGTTGGATGAGGAGGAGAGGTCAAGGAAACTAGGTCAGATCTAAAAGGTTACAGTTGCAGGTATACAAAGGGGCATGGCATATATGTTTTAGTGGAACTTTAAGGTTTTTAATTGTAGTGTAGGGTGGAAAATAAAAGGATCAAAATGAGCATGAAAATCATCAATTCATTTATCAGAAGATGAACAACATAAACATGAAATTCCTACCAAAATAGAGCATAAGCTTAAAGAATTATGCTTAACATATTAGAGGGAGATCATTGAAAGAATAGATATGGAAATAAGATGAACTAAACATTCATAAAAGTGAATTACAGAAGGAAAAAATTGCCACAAAATCATACCACATGAATCCCTATATAATAGTTGCAACTAAAAGTGTATTTCTACAAATATCAACTGTATACAAAGCTCCAAACCTTCTACTCACTGATGTCCAACCTTGAATATGACTAAAAAATAGATACATATAGACCAAAACCATCTTCCCCACTCTCAGTGGTTGAATACCTCAAGATAGGAACAATTTACACAAATTTCTCCAACCAAACCTAAGACTATGGAGGTTAAAAAAAACTCTCCTTTTAACATTTGACTAACCTACCCATCATAAATGAGCTTCATAATTACATAAAAATAACATTAAAAAGCCTAATTACCTTCATCCACATCAGGTCAACTCAAAACAAGAGGAATTACATCATGAAAAACCAAATTTGACTGAAGAAACTTGAGAAACTGACCTCAAGGGAAAAGCGCAACACCATCTTGCATGGCACTTTTGACTATCTTCCTGAGATCCAAATGTTTATCTAAAAGTACCATTGGAATAATTATGATTTCTAATTCTCTATAGAGTACTTAAGCAGGAAAAATGGCCTCTCCAGGGCATTCTCCCAAGGTTACTCCAAAAGCTCAGTGCTTGGGTCAAAAAGGTGGCAAAAAGTGGTATTTTAGCATGTTTTTTACACTTTTCTCCCAACCTGAATGCTGAAATGGCACAAAAATTAGATATTTAGGTCATAATATATCCATAGTTGTTGAGTTTAGGTTTTTTATACCTCTGAGGGAAATGCGCAACACCAAGTCATTGCACTTTTGGTTGTTTCCATTTTCCTATTTATGCCAAGAAACACCAAAATTTCAAAATTATACAAAATTTTCTCAAAATTTGTCCAAACTTGCCCCATAAAGTTAGAAGATGATGTGTTAGGCTATGAGGGAGGCATCAGCCAACAAATTAGGGTTTTCCTCAATTTCTTCTTCAAATGCTTGATTCTGATTTGAGAGATCATGTTCCTTGTGCAATAGTGCATGGCCATGTGCATATGAATCTTATTTAACCTTTTATCCTTCTCAAGAAGCTTCTCTAAGTGAAAATTTACCTTTTCAATCCAAAATTCGTTATCTTGCTCAATTTCTACTGCAATTAGGTCTTCAAAGTCCTCTTGACCTAATGATGGAGATGGTTCAATTTATTGCTCTTTCTACCTCTTGAGACCTCTTGTTCTTGACCTCCTTAGTTTGACTTGATCTTCCTAATCCTCCAACACATCAACATCAACCACTCACTTACCTTTGCCACCATTCTTGTCCAAATATTCCTTGGGCTTGCTAAGCAAAATTTGTTTGACTTGGAGCTACTTGTTCTCCTGTTGAAGAAAAGTGATCATGAAGTTTTCCTTTGATAATGTTTCCTTTAGCTCTCTAATTTTAGCTTCTTTTTCCTTGATAACCTGCTCTGGTGATTTTTCCTCCTCATGCATCTTTATGTCTGCCATGTCAATGTCAAAATTTACCTATTCTTCCTCTTGCTATGGTGCTTCATGTTGATGTGTTGATGTCTCTTTTTCCACTTATGTAGGTTGAGCCCTTTCCACACTACTAGGAGAAAACATCAACCTCTTTCCTCTGTTATAGGTTTTAGTCACCTCAGCCCTAAGTGTTCTTGTTACATGTTTTCTTGTAGAACCCACCTCTTGTTGTCTTGTTGAGTTCAATGGTGTAGAATGACTACTTGATTTAGTTAGAGTAGGCAAAAGAGAGGTTGAATGCATGAATCCATCCCAAGCCAAGTTGATCTATGTGAGATGATGATAAACAATGATTTTCACCAAGAAATTATGGAACAAGCTTGCATGATGATCTTTTCCTTTACTATATAACTTTCTAGCATTTTGACCAAGCTTCTGTAGAGATAGAGAGGTAGGTTAAAATCCTTAACACAGGTGAAATGCATCAGTAGTTTAAAATGGCATTGATATATCATTAAAAACCTACCATCACATGTGAAATATTTCATGATCATCTTCATGAGAAGGGCATACTTTTCAAGCAAGTGTTTGAAATGAAAAATGTGTTTTGGAGCAGCTTTGTATGGAGGCTTCAAAAACATCTTGCAATTTTCAACGTCTAGGTCTCTTATTTTGAACCAAAGCTCTCCATGATTTGGGATCACAGTGGCTATGAAAATGGCCTCTGTTGAAATATTAAACACAACCCCTGCAATGGTTACCTTATCCCTCCTTAGATTAATGGAAAAGGTACTTGTAAGTTTATCACTAAAACCAAATTCTTCAATATTTTGACAAAAAGCAAGGCAACCTGCATCCTAGAATGATTTCTTGAGAAATGGTGAAGCCATGATATCCTGTACTCTAGTGGTTTCATATCTGATGATTGGACCTCCCTAATGCCTCTTTTGTTCAGTGATCTCTGAATCCATGTGAAACCCTAGCTCACTAGGAAGGGATATTTGGGTTTTAGTGTAGGAAAACAGGGGATTTTGGATAGTTTTAGGAATAGAGGGACATGAAGGGGTTTTAGGGTGTCCAAATTCTTGGTAAAATTTATGGGGGTAGGGATAGATGTAGGGAGTGTAGGGAGGTGGAATTTTAGGAAATGAGTGAGGGGAAGGGGTGCAAAAGGGAAAAACACAGTCCTAGCCTAGGAAAGTGTAGTGTAGGCTAGGTTTTATAGGGAAATGATGAAAATGAAGGTAAGGGGTGAGGGAAAGTGTCAAGGAAGGTATATGGAAGGTGGGGGAGGGTGAGTGAGCACGAATTTGAGGGTTTTTCACTACAAATTGACCAAAGACTCTTATTTGAATAGAAATGCAGCAAACCCTATGAGAGGGAATTTCTGAGCCTTCAAGCATGTAATGAAGTGAAAGAGAGGTGTATGTTGACCTAATTACTTATATATAATGAGCTGGGACCCTCACTTGATGAATAATCCACTAGAAAGAAGATATTTTCCTTCCTGAATAAAAACATAGAAAACTTGTGAAAAGCGCGGCGCAACAAGAAAATTTAGCTTTCCAAGGCAAGAAACTAATTTTCAGAGGGTGGAAATCTCTTTGCTGACATAATGATGTCTCATGAAGGTGAAATGAGAAAATACCATGGTTGGTTGGTCTTTTAAAAGGCTGGAAATTGATTTTACTCTTTCGTGGTGATGTGGGCCCACCTTGTCTTTTCACCAATTGACTTGATTTCTTGTGTATTTCAGATTTGAAACCTTATTACATATATTTCCATCATAATACAGATCAAAATGCGCCTTTAGATCATTATTGAACACTTTTCCCTATCACTTCTCCTTTTAATGGTGGCTTTGATGATGACATGACCTATTTACATGACTTTTGACACTATAACCTAATAATGACACTAAATGGAATGATAACCTAAATCATGACCACAATGACCATGACACTCCTTCAAGGCGAAGCTTATTTCTGAGGCTATCCAGCCATAAATGCACCTGGGAAGTAAATACCCACCACTGGATGGTGTACCTTCTTTTATCCTACGGTGAGCATTTACTTCCTAGACACATTTATGGTTGGATAACCTAGGAAATAAGCTTTGCCCTCCTTCAAAGAATAATGGCCTAACCATGATAATTTTTATTGACCATGAAAATGAAAGGAGTAGTAATGACCTAGGTAGACTAACCAATGATCAAATTTCTATTTGAAAACCAATTGAAACTATAAAAAATTTCCCTAGGACCCTATCAACCATATGAAAGAGCATAATTTGATCACTGGTGACTGAGAGGACTAACAGACACTAACACTATCCATGGGGATAAAAGCTACAAAAACCACAAGAATTTATTCCACAAAGAGAGGGAGATCCAATGCATCATATTTTGAATGATAAAAATGCCAACAAAGTGTGATATTCAGGCCTCATTTTTCAAACCTTAGCTCTAATACCATGTTGATAAATTGGGAGGCTTGCAAATTAGATTAGATTTATCTTTCTTTGACAACTAGTGAAATTTGTTGGCTTCTTATTAATTTAATTATGTTCTTCTTTATCAAACAATTATCAAATGTACAAAACATGAATATCACAAGAAAAATAATGAACACAAGATATAGGCTCCAAGCCAAGGAAAAACCCCTCCAGAGAGAAAACAATAAAAAATATCCTCTCATAGAATCAGATTAAAGTGTGATGTCAAAGACCCATTACAACAAAAAAAAAATCAACCCTCTAGATGCCAAGTCAAACCCTTCTTTCTGCACAACAAATCCATCAACAAATATACCAACAACAAATATTCAATAAGATATATGATAAGCCAGAACTTACACAAATCAACTTCAAGAGAAACCTTTCTTCAATTTCAGACTTCACCCTTTCTCTTCTTCACTATTCCTCTATATGATGTTTCAAATCCATTTATGTAAATTGTGTGTCCAAATGAGCTCCAACTTCCCTCTATTTGTACTGTCTAGAGGGGTTTGAACATACATATCCTTTGTGGTAAGGCCGACTTGACAAGGTTGGGCCGACTTGGCATATTGAGGGGTTTTTTACTCAAATTACAAATTGAAAAAAAAGAAAACTTTTCTCTTTACAAGAAATCCAAATAGGACTTTAACTGAACAAATCCTAGAAGCATGAAGAACGTGCTTGGCCTAGAAAACAATTTGACTTGAGAATGAAACCCATGCTTGAAAAATAAATTTATTTTTATTTATTTTTTCTTTTACATAAAATACATAATTACATAAGTACAATGATAATTATGGAGACCAAACCTAGTTACACTTTTAACAAGATCAACATGTACAAAGCATAATCAAATTGACATATATTTGAAAAACATGTGAACCATATGAAGTAAAATTCATAAGTGCTCTTATTAATCAATGCTAGATACACATTATACCTTAGCATATAGTTTCTCTCCTCCTCAATCCTTGGTATGGCTCACCCCTTAAATTATTGTAAGACTAGGCTCACCTCACAATAAAAGGAAGCTCGGGTAGAAAAACACAAACATGACTGAGAGCTCTCTTTTATTCTCATTCTATGTCTCTAACTCTTCTCCTCTTGATCGGATCAGATTATATAGGCTCATTCTATCCTATGGGAGAATGTATGTGGACACCTAGGGGCTTGAGAAGTTATGAAACATCTACAATAATGGACCCCTAGCCAACTCATACACAAGCATTTCAAGTTGATCTCCTTTGGAATGACAAATTTTAGAACCTTTTTCTCAATTATGAAATATTATTATTTCATAATTATGAATTTGGTGACAAAATAATTATGATAAATTACTTAATTATGCCATTTCACCCCTACAAAATCTAATGACTTCCTTGTAAGATCCATATAAGTAAAATCAAGGGTGAAAGGGGATGCATTCTAGCCAGCAACTAAGATATGTTGAACTAGGGTCTCTTTCACTATAATGGTGTAGAAAATAGGGTTATAATAATTGATTGTTTAGGAAAATAGTGGTGAACGACTACATGAGATTGGAGATGCATGAGCCTATTGAATAGACACTAGCAATAAGATTATGATATGGGTGAATCTTCTTTCTCAACTATTTCTATGAAAATGCTTCAATATATTCAAGGTTGGATTTAGGATAGATTGTGAAGATTTCAAGTTAGTGAATGTTTAAATCTTGTAACTAATATCTTATTTTGTCCATTTGATGTAATGATAAACTTGCAATGATCTTCTTATAATTAGTAAACATTATTGGAATGAATCCATTTGATAGAAAAATTTTATAGGAGTTAATTATGTGTTCTAATGATGTTTTATTTTTATCCTTATACTCTTTTGTTTCTCCATTCAGTAGTATTATGATATGAATGGTTGTATCTTGATATAATCCAATGTATAATATAATGATGGATCTAATGGTAAATAGTTGTATGGGTCTTTGGACAATCTAGTGAATATGAATCTAATGGTGGTTGTTCATATTAGCATTCTCCCATAATATTTAAGTGTTAAAAATGTACCTTAGGTTAAACCTTCCCTATCCGTAAGGATTGATATGTTGGTGCTAAATTATAACCCCTTTGTTGAGCACCCACATCGACCTTGGTCTTTTGAGTCGACATAGAACTGAAAAGACTCTAACATAGTGTTTTTTAAATCTTCATGCTTGTCTTCTACTTGAGGCACTAATCATTTTCCTAAGCCAATTCATGAGAAGAAAATACTCTATTACTTACATTAAAAAACTGATTTTAAAGTATTGGTACGTGGTTTTGACCAAGATGTATGCATTTTTAATACCTATGGATGTGAGTGAATCCTAATGTCGTGTCAATCAAATTTCAAGACCCCTCATGTTTAGATAATAGTGTTAGGAATATATAAGATGGCACCATGAAACCTAAGTTAGCAAAACTATACTTTACTTTTCTTGGATGTATTTCAAATGAGTTATAACAAGTTCAAAATTTTAGTGACTAATTACATTATTAGATAATTATTACAAAATTAATTCATACATATTTATGCTATGTGTAAGAAATTCTTTCGGTGAAAATCACATGTAGGAATTTTTGCCGACGCGTTTCGAACCAGCCAGTGTGACTCATCATCAGGACAAGATGAGAAATCTGAACCAAAAAACCAGATTAAATAGATAGGAAAGCTCCAACTAGCCGTAATAACATAACAGCTAGTTTGACTAAATTTAAAATTCCATCAAATAAAACTTTATTTTATTATGTCTGATTTCCAATAAAATTTTATTATAAAAGTTTTAATTTAAATATAATTCAATATTAATGATTACTAATAAATACATTATATTTATTAGTAATCATTAATATTGAATTATATTTAAATTAAAACTTTTATAATAAAATTTTATTGGAAATCATATATAATAAAATAAAGTTTTATTTGATGGAATTTTAAATTTAGTCAAACTAGCTGTTATGTTATTAACGGCTAGTTGGAGCTTTCCTATCTATTTAATCTGGTTTTTTGGTTCAGATTTCTCATCTTGTCCTGATGATGAGCCACACTTGCTGGTTCGAAACGCCTCTGCAAAAATTCCTACATGTGATTTTCACCGAAAGAATTTCTTACACATTTTATGGATCACAGAAGCAAAATTCCCAATATTTATGCTATTTCAAGAAAATCTAAGATATGAATAATTGTGACAAGTCAATAATGATAGTTGAAAAGCATAAAATAGTACCATGAAAAGAAAAAAAACAAATTAACGTTAAGAAGAAAAAAATCATAACACTATAATATATAAATCTATATAATACGTACCAAACTTTCAAATTTTTATTTATTTATTTAAATAATTTTTTTCATTAATTAACTTTCTTTAAACTATTCTTAAATCTTGTTATTTAAATTTTTATTTTTTATAACGAAAATCAATTTGTTAACCATATCTTCATATTTTATTAAGAAAATCTTGATCTTTTGGATATTTTCTCGATTAAATCTTCTTTTGGATGTTGCCTCAATTAAATATGTTCACTTTTAAGGATGATCACTTTTAAAAAGAAAAATGATGAGGGGATATCTCTATAGCAATTTATGTGATTTTTTCCCAATTCAAATAATTCATTATTTAAAAATTTTTACAATGTTTGAAAGAAACTAGCCTGAATTGGAAAAGCATGGTAACGCTGGTGTAATAAACCCACATGTTAAGCACTATATAAAAGTGTTTACCAACCAAAGGTAAATCACATAAAGATAAACATGCCAATATTCCGCATCACATTCTTTGGATGGATAGTGAAAATATAAATATCAACATACCAATAACATAGACAAGACAATTGTCTGAGTTGGCATCCTTTTATTTATCACTCCATATCCACTGGATGTATGAGCACTTATCATGACTTTTGAATTAATTGATAGCAATGTCTTTCAAATTGAGCAACATGTGTGGGGTAAGTGTGGTGAAAGGTCAATTGTTATCCTTGTTTGTGCTGATCTGGAAATGCTCTGACCTCTGGCTGAGGTAATGAGCTACAAGCTGCTTTATGGAATTTGGCTGAGATAATGAGCTACAAACTCTATGGGGAACACATATGAGAGTTATAAAAAATTGAGAATTTATGTCTTCCATGTGCTAAACATTCAGACATATGCCTGCAGGTCTCAGTTACTTATGTGTACTCCTTTCCTTCAAATTCTGAGCCAAAAATGGCTGCTAAAAACTATAAACTATACTTGATAAGATTTCCACTAAAACTAAAAACAAATGAAGAACACCAACATCGTGATGTGATAACTGCAAACAAGAGCACTATACTTTTACTCAATTTACAAATTGGCATGAGTCACATTGAAAGGGACAATAATGTTTACAAACAAAACTGTCTCCTACCATCATACAAATCATACAAATATAATTGTAAAATACCAGATAATGGACAGAAGAATTTCATTGCCCCATACTTTTACTCAATTTACAAATTGGCATGAGTCACATTGAAAGGGACAATAATGTTTACAAACAAAACTGTCTCCTACCATCATACAATTCATACAAATATAATTGTAAAATACCAGATAATGGACAGAAGAATTTCATTGCCCTCTGACAAGAACCCTGACGAGGAACCAGAAAAGCAAATAGGACTCCCACTTCCAATTGAAACTATTAAACAAAGTAATATTTTTTTGGGCATGCACTAGCTGTGTAATAGGTTGGGAAGCAGCCTCCCTGAGTACTACAAATCCCCATGTGAGACATGACAGGATAATTGGATATGGAGTATTTTGTGATGTTATTTCTGGATCCATTTCATTATGTAGATTTATGTAGATTTTTTATCAAACTTTAGAATTATGTAATGAACACCTCGATAGATGATTCGAAACGTCCATGAAAGAATCTACATAGTAACATAGATCCTGAAATAACATCACAAAATACAAACACAGATCGCAGATGTCTGAAATCAGAATTTCAGAAATCTCACATGAAGTTTTAATTATTTGGGTTCTGTTTGTTGCTGCGTGTTCTCATTATCTCTAGTTAAACCTAATTCCTCTCTCAGAAGTCCATCTTCCTCGTTTGAACTGCTGAGTTGTTCAAGCTCATTTTCCATGCCTGTTAATTGCTTTGCCTTGAATACCTCAAATGCCCAGTCTGTGCGCAGAACAACAAAGAGAATTGAGAAAGCACATGCAATTTGAGCTGCCAGAAGGCCATAACAGAGACCCAATAATCCAAGCTTGAGAACAAAGGCCAAGACAATTGCCACAGGTGTCCCTATAAAATAAAAAGACCATAGATTAATTCTAGCACCGATTGCAGGCCTAGCGCTCCCTCTGAGAACCCCGCAGCCCGTTGTTTGAGGGCAGTTGCCCAACTCACAGAGTCCTATAATGGGCAAAACCGTGGTCGTAAGTGCTATGACTCCTTCATCTGTTGTAAAGACTCGGCCCCATAGATATCTCAAAAGCGTGGCCCATGTTAGACTGAGCAACGCTATAAAGACCGCACAACCCATGGCAACGTTGGTAGCGAGCCTAGCTCTGGAGGGTTTGCATGCTCCCAGCTCGTTGCCCACTCGAGTAGACACCGAAGAACTCAGGGCCATGGGTACAGTGTACATGAGCGACGTTGTCTGGATTACAATGGCGGCCGTGGCCACCGTTACTTTTGGATTGTGCAAGTAGCCTGCTAGCAGAGTCATGATTTCATACCACCACCATTCCAAACACACGGCAAAACAGCTCGGAAGTGCCAATCTGAGAAGCGGGCACCATTCCCTGAGGCAAGCCATGGACCATTTAACGTAGCTTCTCTTGTGGGCACCTGTGTAGAGCAAATAAACCACGAGAAAGAACACCATGTTGAAATTCGTGCACCAGGTGGCAATGGCCACGCCGGGGACTCCCAATTTGAGAACAAATACGAGAACCACGCTGAGAGGGACGTGTAACAGAACTGCCAAGAAAGAGCAACACATCATGGGCTTGGTGATCCCCTGAGAACGGAGATAAACCCGCAGAGGCTGCAGAACACTGTTTGCCAGAAGGTCCGGCAGGGCATAGAAGCAGTAGAGACTTGCCACCTCTGTGATTCCGGGGTCTTGTCTCAGGTACAGCATTATGGTTTCAAGATTCAGCCACAGAAGGCTTATGGGGATGCAAGCACAGAGAAGCATGAGAATTGTTCGTTGCAGAGCCAGGCCTATCAAGGACCAGTTCTTGGAGCCGAATGCCTGACTGCAAACAGGATCCATACCAGATGTCAGGCCAAACAATACAGAGTAACCAGTAATGTTTGTGAATCCAATTGCCAATGCACCTCCAGCCAGCTCAAGGCTTCCAAGCCTTCCCATGCACAGGACAGACACCATGGCCCTCAGATAAAACACAAAGTTCATGGCTGTTACAGGCAGCCCAATACTGCAGAGCTCCTTTAGCTCCTCAATAGTCTGCACATAAATATTTCAAAACCCTGTATCACAGATCCAATCCTCATTCATACAAACAAAATAAACACAATTTAACTCACTAGAACATTCATTTCTTTATTAATAAACACAATTTAACTCAAGTTCTACACATTCGAGAACATTCATTTCTCTATCAATTCTGGCTAGTTTATGGTAGAACATTCATCTATCTCTTTTAGCTGTAAGTATTGTGAAACAAAATAAACACAATTTAAGTCAAGTTCTACACATTCTAGAGCATTCATTTTTCTATTAACTCTGGCGAGTCTATGGTAGAACATTCATCTCTATTAACTGTAAGTATTCTGAAACAAAATAAATACAATTTAATTTAAGTTCTACACATTCTAAAACATTCATTTCTCTATTAACTCTGGCTAGTCCATGGTAAAACATTCATCTCTATTAATTGTAAGTATTGTGA
The DNA here is from genome assembly GCA_034641835.2 of Pinus albicaulis. Lineage (NCBI taxonomy): Eukaryota > Viridiplantae > Streptophyta > Pinopsida > Pinales > Pinaceae > Pinus > Pinus albicaulis. Next base: position 154,456,223 of record CM076579.1, on the reverse strand, counting down.
AACAAAATAAACACAAATTAACTCGAAGTTCTACACATTTTAAAACATTCAATTCTCTATTAACTTTGGGAGTCTATGGTAAAACATTCATCTCTGTAAGTATTGTGAAACAACCAATTTAATTCAAGTTCTATACAATCTAGAACATTCATTTCTCCATAAACTCTTAAATAGAACATTCATTTCTATATTTTTCTAGCTATTATGATAGAACATTCATTTCCATTATGAATCATGGTAAAACATTAGTATGAAAAGCATTCATTTCTCTATTAACTCTCAAGTATTGCAAGTTATAATAAAACATTCATTTCTCTATTAACTGGTATTGCTATTGCTAGTAATGATAGAACATTAATATGAGAATCCAAAATGGGTAAAATTTAAACCCATATATATACCTGTGCGAAAGTTGGGTATTTACGCGCCAGTGTTCCTTCTGTTCCCCACTTCTCTGCATGGTCCATCGCGCATAGAATTTGCAGGGCCTGGGCCTGTACTCGCTGCCACAGTCCGCTAGAAATGCAAAATAGTGAGAGAAAAGTAAAGCGAAGCAAAAGAAGAAACAGCAAAGGTTGTCTATTGAAAGAGGGATAGGTCAGATGCATAAATTGAGATATTGCTAAAGCAGAAATAAATTCACACCAATAGGACAAGATGCATAAATTGAGATATTGCTAAAGCAGAAATAAATTCACACCAATAGGACAAGGGTATAGATTCCGCTTGACTGGATTCTCAGCCATCCAACCAATACTTGACCAGTAGCTCTTCTGCCATCGCCATCCCAGACGCACCACGGGATTCGAAGGTGCGTTCCCCACAATAACAACCATTGAAAAAGAAAGAAAATTACACGCATCCGGTTGTGTCCATGAAGGGAACATGTAACTATAGGCCACATGAAATGAAACCCGAACAACTTTTGCTTAAAATTTAATCGATTTTCACGTACCCTAGTAGCAAATACGATGAGATGAACATTCCATACCCATGATTTAGCAGTATATTGTCAAAGTCTCCTATCTCAAATCAGGCGTAAGGGATTCTCCAGGGCACTTGCAAACGCACCAGGCATCCATTAAATCTCGTCATTTTCAGAGTGTCGATGTTCGTTTATTTTTTATTCTGGCCAACATGATTTATTGTTTAGAAATTCCAATTCCAATTCCATGATGAGATTTGTAAGAATTTCAGGTTTAGATTTGTATGAATGGTTTAAAATTATGACTGGAAAGATGTAATTGTTGTAAAAAAAGTAATTGGGAAATGGATTGTATGAAATATTTATTTATTAATTTTTTTTTTAATTTATGGGAAGTTAAAATTATTAAAGTTTTTGTGAGGCATTTTTGTTAATGAAGTTTTTATATTTAAAAATGGGTTTAAGTGTTTATTGGGTAAGATTATTGATTAATAAGAAGAAGTCCAGATTATTATCTTGATGATGAATTACAGTTGGTAGTTCAAAACACGTCGGTTCTAAAATTTCGTATGTGATTTCTCGGAAGATTTATAATTATAATGGGTTTAAGTGTTTATTGGGTAAGATTATTGATTAATATGAAGAAGTCAAGATTATTGTTAGGATTGATCATTTTTATCATTGTAATTTAAAGAAAGTTTTAGAAATTGAAAAAAGACTTAGAATTGGAATATTAGTAGATGTTGGATCCTTGCCCTATATTCCTAGATCTTATATATATATATAATCTAGGGATATAGGGCAAGGATCCAACATCTACTAATATTCCAACTCTCATCTATATATATATATATATATATATATATATATATATATATGCTTTAAAAATGATATCTCTCTAAGTCAAACTAACTATTATCCTAAGGGCTAGTTTGACTTTCTTATTTTTATTAAATAATTTAATTATAACATAATAATATAAATATATATATTAAATATAGAAATTAAATAAATATAATTTGTTTATCATAAGATTTTCCTTCCTAGTCTAACTAGTTGTTTTTCCAAGATCTACTTGGTCTTCTCTACATCTATATAAGTTTATAGACTGGATCTAATCTCTCATCTAGTCCCTAAGATGTCGTGTATTAAGAAAGAGTCACAATTTTTCAATGTTATAGACAATTTAAAGATATTCGCAATTATTTATTATGTGTACTAAAATATTACTTATGTGATGGCTAGTAATTCAAAATACTACTTATGTGACCGTTATTAATTCAAAACATTTTAATAGTTTCATTGCTTAAATTTTATGTTGATAATAATAATAGAAATAGAGTTAAGAATATAGTTTGAGTGGAACTAATGGTTAAGAATATAAGTTTCTTTATATAAAAGTCATAAGTTCAAATAAGAAAAAGGGTAGAGTATGTATGTAGATTTTAATAATTAAAACTTTCAAAATAATAATAATAATAATAGAAATGGAGTTATGAAGATAATTTGAGTGGACCTAATAGTTAAGAATATATGTTTCATAATATAAAAAGTCACATGTTTAAATAAATAAAAAAAGTAGAGTATGTATATAGATTTTGGCAATCAAATTACTGTGAAAGATGTTTGGCTAGACCATAACTTTAAAATTAAATTATTATTATTATATAATTTCTAAAAAAATTACAATATTATATTAGTTATTTAATGAAAAATTTCAATATTATATTTTGGCTAATTTTTATTTATTATTCATTGTATAACTTTTTCAAAAAAGTTTCACTAATATGTTTGGGTTAATATTATTTATTAGCTAATTTAGGATGTGGAGATGTCTAACTTGACCATAAATTTAAAATTAATTAGTCATTATATAATTTCTAAAAGGTTAACCTATTTCTAAAAGGTTAACCTATTATATTTTGGCTAATATACTTTATTATTCATTGGATACATTTTTTTTAAGTTTCCCTATTATATTTTGGTTAATATTATTTATTAATCAAATTATTCCAAAAAAGATTCACTAATATTTTGGTTAATATTTTTATTAGCTAATTTAGAATGTGGAGATGTCTGACTTGACCAAACATATAAAATTAATTAGTCATTATATAATTTCTAAAAAGTTAACATATTATATTTTGGCTAATATACTTTATTATTTATTGGATAACTTTTTTTAAGTTTCCATATTATATTTTGGTTAATATTATTTATTAATCAAATTATTCATAGATATTTAAATTGACTATAACTTTAAAATTAGATTATTATTATTATATAGTATCTATAAAAGTACAATAGTATATTAATTATTTGTTGAAAAGATGTATTAGTAGATTTTGGTTGATATCATTTATCATTATATTCACTACATAATTTTTTTTAAAGTTTTACTATTATATATTTTGATTAATATTATTTATTACATAAAAATATTTTGAATAATATTATTTATTAATTATATTAAAAGATAATAGTTAGAGTGGTAGTTAGTGGGTTTAATTCTCCTTCCATCAAAGTTTAGAGACATATTATTGCTGCAAGTTCAAATCATGACAAGTAATTCATATTAGCTCAAAGAGATAAGAAATTTTAAATATCTTGATATTGTGATGAATATTGATAATGATTGTAAGTCTATCTTATGTCTTACTCAAAATTATTAATTAATTATGAAAGAATACAATTAAATGATTCTATCCTACTCAATTAATATAGTAGTGAGTTTAATAATGAATCTGGAAAGGTGTGAACATGCACTAAAATAGATTGATACCTTATAGTAGTAATCGACATATTCCTTTTATAATCTAATTCTAGTTAATTAAATACACAGTTATCAATTAACTATCTCATGCTAGTAGAAATAAACCAACCTAGTTCTAATTAACTGAATTTGCAGTTATCAATTAACTATCTCATGCAAATGGAAATATTTCGCTAACTGAAATGCAATTCAATTTATAATTTCCAAAAATGACTAACTAAAAAGATCTCTGGGGGCAAAAGGAGCCACCCCAAAAGACGTGGTAAGAGCATATTCCCTTCACAATCATCGTCCACCTATGAAGCAAGGCATATTCCAATTTCCGCCTTCTTTGTGGCTTTCTTTCAACTACATCTCATTCTCATGTTCGTTTATTTGCCGCATCATTGGTGGGTTCGTGTTGTTGCTGTTTCAGTAATAAGCGTCCGACACGGCCCGCCTCTACCATGGGCGATGAAGGCAGGTTTCTGTACGGCCCCTTATATCAATTATTCAAAAAGGCGCACTCTACTTATGAGAAGTTTGTCCTTTTGTCTTTTTATAATTAAAATGTTATAATCACAAAAGTTTGCATTCTCAAATTTAGAATTGATAATTTTTTTTATAATTATATTTGGATTTTGCAAATTATATAGTTTTAATTTATAATTCTAAAAAAAATATTTAATTTCAAATCAAATTGACTTAAAAATATTTTGTATAAAAATGCAACAAATTTGTTATTAATAAAGAAAAATCCTTATTTTACTATAGAGATTCTTAACTTATAAATAAGTTTTATACAATAATCAATAGAAATAGTCTTTAAGTGTGACTTTTATCATAGTTGACATCTCCAAAAAAATTATAATTCATGTTTATATATAGATATATGAGTTTAAAAAAACATTTATAACATATATATATATATATATATAGAAAAAAACATGTAATAAGAGTTTTTAACCATAGAGATTCATTTCATTTAACCATTTCTAATATATTTTACCCATAAATAAACATTGTTATAATACCATGGTTTACCAATACCACATGCTTAAAAGATCATTACTCATTTTATGTCATACTTGTTCATATGATATTTTTTTAATTAATAAATTTAATTAAAATAATAGAAAATGTATAATTACTTTTGAGATAAATCTTAAGCTTGGATTTGTGACTATTATTAAAAATATTTTGTGGAGGCTAAATCTCTACCATCCACTTAATAATTAATAATTATTAAATTAAAATTTTGAAAGTCTTAAAATAAACACATTTATACATATAATTAAAATTTTGAAAACCTAATTCTAAATTTAAAAAAAAAATATTAATAAAAATAAATTTGTACTTTCATATTTGAAAAAAAATTAAAATTAAAAACTTTTATAATAAATTACATATCTAGCTGATAATCAAATGAACATATTTTGTCAGTTTCAAACTAACCAGTATGATTCAAATTGTTAACTTTATTCCATACACATCACATATTATATTATATTATATTATATATATATATATATATATATATATATATATATATATAATAAAACATAGTTAAAAATAAAAAATGTAAATATTTTATCCTGCCTATTAAGTTATAATGAACACTTAAATTTCTGCCCAATTTTAGTATGTTATATTCTAATAGTAAATTTATTAGATAAAAAATTTGAATTATTTAAAATTAATTTTCAGACATGATAAAATCCACTTTAATCAAAATTATATACCGGTCTAAATCGTTTTAAGGTTATCTTTTAAGGGGCTTCTTGAGATTTGGTGGAGTGGGGGTTAGATAGTTTTGGCTTCTCTATGGTGTTTTATATGTCACATCCTATTCATGTGCGTGGAAACAAGGTTGTGGATATAGAACATTTGGAGGTAGCTGAAAAGAAGAAGTTTCGCTCTAAATATTTCATATCACTAAACTCTCTAAGGTGTTTTGTTGGCATTATGGTCACTATTGGTGGAGTTATCTTGGTTGTTGGTGTTGTTGGTGTTGTTAGTCCTCTCATCTCATCCTTTTGGCCTTGGGGTTTTGAACTCTTGTTGGTCTTTCCTTTGGTAATTATGTGACTTTGGATTTTCTTTTCCCTCGTGGGATGTTGCAGTGTGATTTTCCAACGATAGGGAGTACTTTTGTTTTCCTGTTTCTTTGAATTTAATTTTCACTTGGAATCTTGGCGATTTTCTGTTTTTGGGTGGTTGAGGCTCTGTTTCAATCAGATTTTTCCATCCTCATTTTGGTGATTGCATTTATGAAAATCTGTATTACTAATCGACTTGTGGTGTACCTTTGATTGCATTATGGATTTGCATGTAATGCTCTCTATTCTCGAGGAGGTTCTTTTTTATTGCGATCATTTTCAGGTTTTTGAACTTGCTTGGTGGCGTACAATTTGAACGTTTTCTACTCTCGGTATCTTATCTCGAGGTTTGATGTAGCAGGGCATTACTCCTTTGTACCAACACTCCTTATGTGATGTTGTTTTGGGATCTTTTATTCTACCTTGCCATATCGAGTAGGTTGGCCATGAACGTTGGTCATTTATTTCAGACCAGAGTCAAAATTGATTAATATTTTGTTCTTGATTCTTGTACATCTACCTGCCCTCACTGGTGGCTCGCATATTTGGTGAAGGTGTTGTGGTCCGGTGCTGACTCAATTGAGCTAGAGGCTCTGATTAATGCCATGCTGGTAGCTGAGAAGGCGTACACCAAATCTTTTACAGATGGTAGGTTGGTGGATCCTGCAAGCGATAATGGTAATCAGTTGGGTAGGATCGGGTTATCAGAATATCTTTGCATGCATGGTACAGACACTAAGAAACATATCCTAGAGGCTCATGCTAGAGGTTGATGTAAGCGTAATAAAAAGGTAGTAAAATATATATAGTACCAAGTTGCTTTTCTTTGGCATTGTAATAACCCCTGGTTGATCTTCCATGTAAAAAAAATATAAGACCAAGGTCATGGGACATGTATTCCAAGATGAATGCTGGGAAAAACGTCGTAGTGGGTGTCCTTTACGGTTTATTAATGGCTATGGAAATTGGCAAAGGTAAAGTGGAAATAATTAGCATTTTATTTATGAAATAAAGAAAAATATGAGAAAATGAAGGTGAAGAGGCACATATGTGCATGTAACGGAAATTAGAGGGAAAATGAAGAAAATAGAGGCATCAATAATAAAAAGATTTATGAGGATCAATTCACAATCTTTTGTTAATTTGGTTTGGAGCTCTCCTTTCATTCTCTCATTCTCTCACACTCTTGCACACTTAGAGCATTATAGTTTCACATTGGATTTGGAGAAAGAAGGAAAAGGAAAGCAGGAAACCGCAAGTGAACAACTGGATCAACAACTACAACTGGATTTCTTTGCAGGTAGTAGGTTGCATCTGTGCTTTCCTTGCTGGTTTTTGGATGCATGGTATATGCATGTGGTTTTTTGGTTATGTGTTGTCATTGGCATGGATCTTTTCTTGGATTGACAGTGGTTTCATCCTTGCCTTTCCATTTCCGGGACAACCATGGTGTTGTTGGTTTTTCCACTTGTTGTTTTCCTAATTGGTGCTCATGTTCCTTATGGTTGTGAGTTGGAACAAATGCTCTGGAAGCCCTGGAACACTTGGGTTGAGTAACTACTCTTGGATCATAGGTTGGGACAAACACTCTAGAGCCCTTGGTGGGTTGAGTTACTAGTCTCTAGAGCTGGGTTGGACAAACACTCTGGAGCCTTGGAAGGCTATGGGTTGACTTACTAGTTATTATAGCCTTGGAGAGCTTGGGTAGAGACCGATGTGGTTGGTGTTAGTGATGTCTGACTGTGAGGTGGAATCATTGGTTGAGGGTTGAGGTGGTTTGACCTCTGGAAACCCTAGTTTGGTTTGTCTTGGTTTATTCCATGAGATCCCAATTCATGCTTGGAATATAGCATGGGAGTGATTGGTTGAAAGAAATATTTGGTTCAACCCAATCTAAGTTCGAATGGTAAGTGGATGTCCCTGACTTGTTTGCTACTTTTCACACGTTAATATGTGTTATTCATTATTGATGATCAATGAGCATAATTGCTAAATTATTATTATTTACATGACTGGTTTGTCATGGCTTTATTTTTGGTTAAGTAAATTTTACATGCATGGTGTATTTATTATTATATGATGTGCTCTTGATCTAGATCTAATTCATGTTTTGACATGCTCTTGGTTATTTTATATGAATGCATGAGCTCATATGTGTTTGTTGCAGCAAGTATGTGAGCAATCCTTCTTGATGAACATATGATGAAACTAATGCAAACAATGACTAAACTATTCATCCATGACTTACAGGTACTATAGTCACAAAGTGTTTATAAAAATGAATACCCTGTGCTAGCAAGTTAGACCCTATTTTTGTAACTACACCTTGGAATTTGGGTCATGCATAGTAACTCTCAACTCATGTTTACCCTGGTAATTATGTTAAAGTGGGTAAATATGGGGTGGGGTGCTTACAGAGTGGTATCAGAGCTTCCAGGTTCAAACACTTGGATTGGATGAACTCTCTCATAGATGAAATGAAGAACAAAGGGATCACTGTGTACAATCACTTTCATTTTTGTTATTCTGTGAAGTTTCAGAAGATGGAAAATTTTCCACATTGATTAAAACTTCAAATATTGGTTCACAATATTTTAGGAATTACTGCCGGAGGGAATTTCCCTTCCAGAATGCATCTTTAAACAGGCTAGGTTGGAATTTTTTCCATAAATTCTCCTCTATTAGGCTCCAGGAGATGAAATTTTGTACACATTGAGGGGACATCCCACTGATAATGTGGTAGAAATTTCAGATCTTGGGTAGCAATATTTTAGGAGATATTAGTAGAGGAAGTCGAGCCTTCTGAATGCTCCTAAAATACGAAATGTTTCTTCTGCAAAGTCTCGGGATCTGAAATTATACGAAAATGGAGCACAACTTTTTCTTTTTTTCTTTTTATTATTATGTTTTTTATTTTTATTTTGGAAGTGTTTTAATATATAAATAAAATTGATAATTTTTTTTATAAGTATATTTGGATTTTGCAAATTATATAGTTTTAATTTATAATTCTAAAAAAAATATTTAATTTCAAATCAAATTGATTTAAAAATATTTAAAAAATAAAAATATTTTATATAAAAAAGTAACAAATTTTTTATTAATAAAGAATAATCTTTATTTTACTATAGAGATTCTTAACTTACAAATGCTTGTATTAAATATCCATTAGTAGCCAGTATAGATATATGAGTTTAAAAAAACATTTATAACATATATATATATATATATATATATATATATATATATAGAGAGAGAGAGAGAGAGAGAGAGAGAGAGAGAGAGAGAGAGTTTTTAACCATAGAGATTCATTTCATTTAACCATTTCTAATATATTTAATCCATAAATAAACATTGTTATAATACCATGGGCTAATACCATGGCTTACCAATACCACATGCTTAAAAGATCATTACTCATTTTATGTCACACTTGTTCATATGATATTTTTTTAATTAATAAATTTAATTAAAATAGTAGAAAAGGTATAATTACTTTTGAGATAAATCTTAAGCTTGGATTTGTGACTATTATTAAAAATATTTTGTGGAGGCTAAATCTCTACCATTCACCTAATAATTATTAATTATTAAATTAAAATTTTGAAAGTCTTAAAATAAACACATTTATAAATATAATTAAAATTTTGAAAACCTAATTCTAGATAATAAAAAATTATTAATAAAAATAAATTTGTACTTTCATATTTGAAAAATAATTAAAATTAAAAACTTTTATGATAAATTACATATCTAGCTTATCCATGGGATATCTAGTATGGATCAAAATACAAATTTCACTAAATTCCAAATCCCATTTAAATCAAAATCAAATTTGTATAGAGCCACTTTCTGTGATAATCAAATGAACATATTTTGTGGACCATTCAAACCAACCAATATGATTCAAATTGTTAACTTTAATCCATACACATTACATATATATATATATATATATATATAAAATAAAACATAGTTAAAACCCAAAAATGTAAATAATTTATCTTGCCTATTAAGTTATAATGAACACTTAATTTCTACCCAATTTTAGTATGTTCTATTCCAATAGTAAATTTATTAGATAAAAAATTTGAATTATTTAAAATTAATTTTCAGACATGATAAAATCCACTTCAATCAAAATTATATACCGGTCTAAATATTTTTAAGATTATCTTTTAAGGGGGTTCTTGAGATTTGGTGGAGTGGCGGTTAGATAGTTTTGGCTTCTTTATGGTGTTTTATATGTCGCATCTTATTCATGTGCGTGGAAACAGGGTTGTGGATATAGAGCATCTGGAGGTAGCTGAAAAGAAGAAGTTTCGCTCTAAATATTTCATATCACTAAACCCTCTAAGGTGTCTCATTGGCATTATGGTCACTATTGGTGAAGTTATCTTGGCTGTTGGTGTTGTTGGTGTTGTTAGTCCTCTCATCTCATCCTTTTGGCCTCGGCGTTTTGAACTCTTGTTGGTCTTTCCTTTGGTAATTATGTGACTTTGGAGTTTCTTTTCCCCAGTGGGATGTTGCAGTGTGATTTTCCAACAATAGGGAGTAATCTAGTTTTCATGTTTCTTTGATTTTAATTTTCACTTGGAACCTTGGCGATTTTCCATTTTTGGGTGGTTGAGGTTATGTTTCAATCAGATTTTTCCATCCTCATTCTGGTGATTGCATTTATGAAAATCTGTATTACTAATCGACTTGTGGTGTACCTTTGATTACATTATAGATTTGCATGTAATGCTCTATGTTCTCGAGGAGGTTATTTTTTATTGCGATCATTTTCAGGTTTTTGAACTTGCTTAGTGGCGTACAATTTGAACGTTTTCTACTCTCGGTATCTTATCTCGAGGTTTGATGTAGCAGGGTATTACTCCTTTGTACCAACACTCATGATGTGGTGTTGTTTTGGGATCTTTTATTCTACCTTGCCATATAGAGTAGGTTGGCCATGAACGTTGGTCATTTATTTCAGACCAGAGTCAGAATTGATTAATATTTTGTTCTTGATTCTTGTACATCTACCTGCCCGCACTAGTGGCCCGCATATTTTGTGAAGGTGTTGTAGTCCGGTGCTGACTCAATTGAGCCAGAGGCTCTGATTAAGGCCACGCTGGCAGTTGAGAAGGCGTACGCCAAATCTTTTACAGATGGTAGGTTGGTGGATCCTGCAAGCGATAAGGGTAATCAGTTGGGTAGAATCGGGTTAGCAGAATATCTTTGCATGCATGGTATAGACACTAAGAAACATATCCCAGAGGCTCATGCTAGAGGTTGACATAAGCGTAATAAAAAGGTAGTAAAATATATATATTACCAAGTTGCTTTTCTTTGGCCATTGTAATAGCCCCTGGTTGATATTCCATGTAAAAAAAATATAAGACCAAGGTCATGGGACACGTATTCCAAGATGAATGTTGGGAAAAATGTCGTAGTGGGTGTCCCTTACAGTTTATTAATGGCTATGGAAATTGGCAAATGTAAAGTGGAAATAATTAGCATTTTATTTATGAAATAAAGAAAAATATGAGAAAATGAAGGTGAAGAGACACATATGTGCATGTAACGGAAATTAGAGGGAAAATGAAGAAAATAGAGGCATCAATAATAAAAAGGTTTATGAGGATCAATTCACAATATTTTGTTAATTTGGTTTGGAGCTCTCCTTTCATTCTCTCATTCTCTCACACTCTTGCACACTTAGAGCATTATAGTTTCACATTTGATTTAGAAAAAGAAGGAAACCGCAAGTGAACAACTGGATCAGCAGCTACAACTGGATTTCTTTGCAGGTAGCAGGTTGCATCTGTGCTTTCCTTCCTGGTTTTTGGATGCATGGTATATGCATGTGGTTTTTTGGTTATGTGTTGTCATTGGCATGGACATTTTCTTGGATTGACAGTGGTTTCATCCTTGCCTTTCCATTTCCGGGACAACCATGGTGTTGTTGGTTTTTCCACTTGTTGTTTTCCTAATTGGTGCTCATGTTCCTTATGGTTGTGAGTTGGAACAAATGCTCTGGAAGCCCTGGAACACTTGGGTTGAGTAACTAGTCTTGGATCATAGGTTGGGACAAACACTCTGGAGCACTTGGTGGGTTGAGTTACTAGTCTTTGGAGCTGGGTTGGAAAAACACTCTGGAGCCTTGGAAGGCTATGGTTGACTTACTAGTTATTATAGCCTTTGAGAACTTGGGTGGAGACCGATGTGGTTGGTGTTAGTGATGTCTGACTGTGAGGTGGAATCATTGGTTGAGGGTTGAGGTGGTTTGACCTATGGAAACCCTATTTTGGTTTGTCTTGGTTTATTCCATGAGATCCCAGATTCATGCTTGGAATATAGCATGGGAGTGATTGGTTGAAAGAAATATTTGGTTCAACCCAATCTAAGTTCGAATGGTAAGTGGATGTCCCTGACTTGTTTGCTACTTTTCACACGTTAATATGTGTTATTCATTATTGATGATCAATGAGCATAATTGCTAAATTATTATTGTTTACATGACTGGTTTGTCATGGCTCTATTTTTGGTTAAGTAAATTTTACATACCTGGTGTATTTATTATTATATGATGTGCTCTTGAACTAGATCTAATTCATGGTTTGACATGCTCTTGGTTATTTTATATGAATGCATGAGCTCATATGTGTTTGTTGCAGCAAGTATGTGAGGGAAGCAATCCTTCTTGATGAACATTTGATGAAACTAATGAAAACAATGACTAAACTATTCATCCATGACTTACAGGTACTATAGTCACAAAGTGTTTGTAAAAATGAATACCCTGTGCTATCAAGTTAGACCCTATTTTTGTAACCGCACCTTGGAATTTGGGTCATGCATAGTAACTCTCAACTCATGTTTACCCTGGTAATTATGTTAAAGTGGGTAAATATGGGGTGGGGTGCTTACAGAGTGGTATCAGAGCTTCCAGTTTCAAACACTTGGATTGGATGAGCTCTATCATAGATGAAATGAAGAACAAAGGGATCATTGTGTACAATCACTTTCATTTTTGTTATTCTGTGAAGTTTCGGAAGATTGAAAATTTTCCACATTGAGGGTAAATCCCACTGATAATGTGATTAAAACTTCAAATATTGGTTCACAATATTTTAGGAATTACTCCCTGAGGGAATTTCCCTTCCAGAATGCATCTTTAAACAGGCTAGGTTGGAATTTTTTCCATAACTTCTCCTATATTAGGCTCCAAGAGATGAAATTTTGTACACATTGAGGGGACATCCCACTGATAATGTGGGAGAAATTTTAGATATTGGGTAGAAATATTTTAGGAGATATTATTAGAGGAAGTCGAGCCTTTTGAATGCTCCTAAAATTAGGATTCAAATAGGTCATGTCAGAATTTTTATTATAATGTTTCTTCTAGAAAGTCTTGAGATCTGAAATTATTTTTACAATGTGTTAGGGTCCTATAAATATAGGATTCATAATTTGGAATTGACTTATGATAATCTTGTAAAAATATGTACATACCTTGCTTTCTGCAAGTTGTTTTCCCATATTTTGAAAAAATAAAATAATGAAATAATAAAAAATCAAAAAGAGGGTAAAGTTCTAAAATAAAAATCAAAGAACTTAGAAAAAATAATATACCCCAAAGAAAAAAGAAATAAAACATGAAAGTGTGCAAGTCCAAATGCCACTACTTTTTACTTTGTTACTGATGATTATGGCAGAGTGTCAATAAATGCCATAATCCATGATGAGTTGAACTGCTTAATATTCACTTGCCATGTCTCAATTTTATTGTTGTAGAATAGTGAATAAAGATTAGTCAGATAGTTTAATCCTGACTAGTTACTAGATAGGTAGAGAAAAAAGAGGAGTTCATCAGTTTAATCTGAGCCCTCGGAAGATATATGGTAGATTTAGTTAGTTTTTACTGCTTTCAAAAGAATAAAATGTTTCAAGGTTGCTAGCTCAAATGCACCTGTAAAAAGGAAGAAAAAATGTTAGATTATAAGTTGGGTTGGTAGAAAGAAGTGGGAAGAAACATGTAAATGTTTACACTAGGAAAAAATCACTAATTTCCTATCCTTTATAGTTGTTCTGCATTTTAGACTTCCAGTCAAAGAGGCTCAGAGCATTTCTCTGACTTCTGTTGAGACCGGACCCAAGGCTCAATGACTGATAAGTTAAAAAGTGTTGAATTACTATTTTTAAATCCCTGATTATCATCTTTTACCCTACATTCATCTATTACACTTTAATTTCATAAGTAAAGACCTTTTACTTAATGAAAAATAAAATCCCCTTTTGACTAGTTTCCTTCATTCATAAAAGCATAAAAACCCTCCAAAAATATTATATTCTAGGTCAAAGTGGTCAAATTTTAAATGATAAAGCTTGGCTTTCACATTATCACTTTACTTAGTCATATAATTATATTTTGGTGTTTTTTCATTGTCCTTAGTCATATTAACTTCTAATTTATTTATTAAATCCCTATAAATAAACCTTATCCTATTATTATAACCCCTTTTATCTAATTATCCGCAAAAACCCGCTATTATAAGATTTTTGACCAAAGTTAAATATCCACATGTTAAATTAAAAACCCAAAAAATACCCCCTTTGGTCTAAAACTAACCATATATAAATAATCCCCCCCATATAGTTATTGGACCCCTCCATGGTCTATAACTATATAATATAAATATAAATATAAATAAAGCTATCAGAAAAATATAGCTTTACCACATCACCTCTCTTATATCATTTATCCTAAAGTTTTTTCATCCGTGCCACTATAAAAAGCTTATTATCATTCTAAGCTTTACCATATCCTAACCTTGGTTAAAACTCACCTCACACACTCTTTTACCATATATATGAACTTTGTTTATATATATAACATCGCCCAATAAAACCTTTTGCATTATACCCGCTTATATATAAACCATTCCATATATTAAAACCTTGGTTATAAAGTCTATTTTTACAAAGGTTTTGTTATATTTATAACGCGCCATCGTATAAATCCGCCCAGGCCCCACCATAACCTTTTCCCCACACCTTCCCATCACATCCCGACCGTTTGCTCCCACTTGTTAGATCCAACGGCACACAATCTGTTTCGCTCTCCGAAACTAATCGATGGCCCTGAGCTCGAAATCGCGCGAAATTAGTTGTTTTATGAAACCACCCAATGCAACATAGCGCCATATTATTCGATCGCGTTTGATTTGCAAAAAATAACTCACCACTGTATCCTAACGCGAAACCCACCAGTGGTTTTTCGCATTCGAAAAATCAAACCACCTCCCGCCTTGGATTAGACCTGCATTTAATGCATTCTATGATGATTCATATTAAAGTTTAAAGCTTTGATATATCATTTTTCATATGTATTTGTGCAGTCCCGACTGGTAAGAAAACTCTGCCCGACTGTGTAAAGATCCCTAAGCCCCTATTTGTTAATATCTTGTCCCAAAGTCGAATTCGACCACAATTTTCCTTATTTGAAGACCATTAAAGCCATTCTCTGCATCAGCGATCTAGATCCATCCACAGGAATAACTAGAAGATTCAGAAACCCTTTTAAAAGAATCAAAATACATACAATCTGAGGTATTTTTTATTAAATTACCATCCTGCACAGTCAATTCGAAACCTTCCATTAGAAGACAAACTATTAAATAGGAGAATTAACTGTGTAAATTTCCCAAAAACAGGCCAAACCCTGGCCAATTTTTTCCATGAAACCTAATTTCCTTTGTGTGCCTTTTAAATCCAATCATCCGCTTACGACCTCCGAAGATCAATTCTGAAACACAAAAGGAGTTTAAAGCCTACAAATCTATTAAAAATCTCATTTTTACAATTTAAACTATTCAGGAAACCTTGTTTCCTGTCTTATCCCAATATCAATCCTCAAATAAACCTAATTGAGAAAAAATCCCAAAAGAAGATATCTTTAGCCTAAATTGCTCAGTTACCCCTCTGTTTAAAGTAAATTACTTTTGTAAACCATTTAATCTTACAGAAGAAGTCAGAATGCCTAAAAACAGAGTTAAACCTCCACAGACAGATCTCATTCCACAGGTCTTTTAGAAGCCTTCAATCACCTCCTTGTAGACCTCTGCTTCATTAACAAATTGTTTGATTTTTGTAGGTTATTATCAGAATAAGAAATTGGGCCATCAGTTTCAATACTAGTTGACAAAATTGTTTTCTCCAAATTCTCAGATTTTAAATCAAAAGCTTCATTCAACAAACAGTTTGTATACAAAGAAAAAACAAAATCAAGTCAGAGAGAGATCAGAATGATGAAATTTTCACAGTGAATGGTAAAAGTGAAATCAGAATTCACAATGACACTGAAAACATAACAGTCAAAGAGTATCAATGGTTAAAGTGTATCAGGTAAAAGTCAGAGTGAAAGTTAAAACAAAGTTACAGAGCAGTCAAAGGTAAACAGTAAAAGTAAAAACAGAGGCAGTAAATTATAAAAAGAGATGAAAACACTTTCACCAACAATGAATTTTATCCAAAGTGAAAGTAAAACAGTTAAAAAAACAAAAAGTTGAAAAGATGAAAACATAACAAGAAGGAACATTTTTTCAGAAATTTCATGTTTAAGTCATTGTTTTGCAGAAACTATTATGACCAATCCAAGATGAATTTTGAAAAACTGAAGGATTTTTGTATTCTTAAGATCTTCTACTACAAAAACCTCTCTCACTTTTCTAACAACCATTATGGATTTCGAAATATTAAACAATATTTGAAAGCTCTCTTTGCAGAAAATTCCTGTTAAGTCATCATTTTGCAGAGAATATTGTGGCCAATAAGAAATACATATTAACAAAATGAAGGAGGTTTTTGTTCCTAAGTGACCCATCTACAAAAACCTATCTCATGTTTTACACAAGTATTACAGAATAAGATATACATGTGCATCTTTATAGCCTATTTTTCAGACTCTGTAAAACTCTGTTTTACACATATTTTTGTAGAGCCTACTGTGCACATCTAGAGAGGAATTTTAAGAAACTGAGAGAGGTTTATTTCACCAACATCTTTATCTACAATAACCTCTTTCAATTTCTACATATCAATTTCATATTGAGAAATAAAAATGTATCATTGGACCCCAAGTTTGCAGAATTGCTGGAGCATAATGCACAAAGAAAGGAAACAACTAGTGATTTGGATGCCTCATCATCAACTAAGAGTTGGATAAAATTCGAATTATCCTCTTTGTCATCACCTATCCATAAAAAATAGTGCCAAATAGATGCATTAGTTTTGAGTGTCCTTTAATTAAGTTCTATTTATGTAAAACAGTTGGAGATATTTGTAAAACAATCTTGATATTTTTTCAAGATATTCTAGTTTAGAATTTGTATAAATACTTCAGTTTGTGAAGTGTTTAGTGTGGAATAAAATTGCTAAGAAAATTATAGACATTTTGCTGGTACGTTGGAGGATCACATGTGTTGATTTCAAAGCAGCAGTCTAGACAATAGCCAATTGGACTTCATAATTCAGGATTCATGCGAAAATTTGAAGAGTAAAGTGCATCTATCTTGTCATTTTTTACTTTCTGAGTTCCATTCATTTCATATATGTTGTTCAATATTAATGATTAAGTAGGAGTATTACTTCATGGCTAGTGTTAGAACTCCATATCTTAACTACTTAATCATTTAAATGTTTTCTGCTGATTTTCAGATTTAGGAATTCTTAATTGCTCCTGGTCCCGTTTGACCCCTGCCTCCTTCCTCTTTTTCCGGATCAAAGGATTATTCATTGCCCTTTATCCCGAAACAAGCCATCTCATCAAAACAATATATCCAAATATCTGAGGGTTATCTACCTTGCCCTAAATACATTAGCATTCTCTTGGCCTTGCCTTCTAGTTCTGCTTCCTAGACTTTGACTCCATAGCCCAATGGACTAGTAGATCCCTCTTTAATTTGTCTTCAAGTAATCTTATTTTCCACCAAACATTCCAAAAACAAAACCAAATTTAACTATCACAACTAACCTAAAATATTAAACAAAAAAAAAAGTTAAATCATAAAGAGAGAGCCATCTCTGAAATTTAGGAAGGCTAGATCCTAGATTTCCAAAGTAGGTTTGTGTTTACCTCTGACTATTTCTCTTGAACCTAGAGAAATTACTGAGTGATAACACAATGATGGAAAATCCCATTGATTTTGTGATAAAAATTTCATACATTGGATCGCTACATTTTAGGAGACATGACTAGTGGAAGTTGAGCTTCCTGAATGCTCCTCGAATTGTGCACCAAATAGTATTGTGTTGGTATTTCTGTTATAAATTTTCATCTATGAAATTTCAAAATTTGAAACTTTAACCATAGTGAGGGAAACTCCCACTGATCATATGGCTCAACTTACATAACTTTTACGACAACGATTTAGGAGATCTGCATTGAAGCATTCACTATATTAGTTGCATACAAAGTGTTTGATAAAATGCTTAAATGGTTCAATAATTCATTGCATACAAATTGTTTGATAGAATGCCCCAATGAGTATGTTGTTTTTGGTTGGGGATAGTATCGATGTGTAATAGTATTGTTGTATTTTCTATATTCTTACTTGTATGCAAAGAATTTGTTATATTAGTTTGCATGTAATGTGTTTAAATAAATGCTTACATGCAA
The DNA here is from genome assembly GCA_034641835.2 of Pinus albicaulis. NCBI lineage: Eukaryota > Viridiplantae > Streptophyta > Pinopsida > Pinales > Pinaceae > Pinus > Pinus albicaulis. Next base: position 154,437,783 of record CM076579.1, on the reverse strand, counting down.
ATGTAATAGTATAGTGGTTGTTTGAAGAAAATGTAATAGTATGGTAATTGTTTGAAGAAAATATTTTTTTGTGGGTAGGATAGTATTTCTGTGATAATATTGTTGTAGCTCATCTATGCCTATTTGCATGTGTTAGTGTGAATTGTTTTAGCAAGTGTGCCAAAAAGGCTTCACTTACGCCACGAGTGACTGATGGCCCTAACAATAGATATGGTTGTCTAATCCTTTAGATCTGCAATAGAAAGTTAGAAGAAATCTGCAAAATGATAGATCTATGCAGCAAAAGATAGTAAACAACAAAAATATTAACTAATGTAAAACCCCAAACCATGGGGAAAACAATTTGAAAGAATGAATAATATTATTATTACTATGTTACACCTGATGAAGGAGACTCATATGATGGTTACAGGTCCCGCTCAAATGGGATGGGTCCTTTGGTTGTCCTCTATGCTTCAGTTTTCTGGATCTATCTCTCTCTAATGTATGAAACCCAAAAGTATGTGTTGAACTCAGATGGGAGCTCAATTGCAAAAAGAAGATAATAATGACAATGACAATAATCATGGTGAGAATGGATGGAAAACCCTCTTATTTATAACAAAATATCGGGTTATTCTAAAAAATGGGAAATAATAAAATATTATTAACCATAATCTAGATCTAACCGCTTTTAATATTTTATTATATTTTTTGGAGGGAAAATATATTTAAATTGGTTAAATACCTTTATTTAGAAATAATAAATAAATAAATGATTTATTTATTATTTCAAGGATGTTGTTAAGGAATAATAAACAAATAATGATTTGTTTAATCATTCCTTAGTGATTTAGTCAAATTTAAAAATGAATATCAACTAAATAATTAATTAATTAACTATTACTAAAGAAAAATCAAATAAATAATGATTTATTTAATTATTTCTCATGATTGGGTCAAATGTGACAAGGAATATTAACTAAATAATGATTTAATTAATTATTCCTAGAGGAAAATCAAATAAATAATGATTTATTTAATTATTCCTCATGGGGTTTCTTGTTTTAACCGGAAATAATTTAATAAAATATGGTTTATGAAATTATTGCCTATAGTGGAAGAAATTTTACTATGGTAAAATTGGTCTTACATGGTGTATTTTGATCCACCTAGTTAGAAATGGTTAGGTGATTGTTTTTTGGTGATAACAGATTCCCCCCAATCGTAAGAGTGTTAGGAGAAAATTATATGACCGAAATGTGTTGTAAGAACATAATCAATAGAAACCAAAGGGGAGTCGGAGAGAGAGAGAGAGACATAACTAAAGCGAATCAAGGAAGGAAAAACATAGAGGGGGTGAGACCTACTAACTGATATAAGTATCCTTTTATTTTGGAGTACATGATCTCAATGAGGCGGGGGAGGCATACCTATACCCTCCAAGATAACTGAGTACAAATAAAAATGACGAGGCCAACAATGTGGGACTGAGCTACAAAGCACATGATACATGGTACATGACATGTTGGCATCAATGGGCCTGAAAATAATACAATGGATCCGATATACATAATGCATCGGGGAAAAGATAGGTTAGGATTGAATACAATAACATTTGAGAACATGAGATATAATGCCCATCCATGTGAGATGGGGAGGGAGAACCACAACCAAAGAAGCTCTGTTGAACATGAAAGGGCTCTAAAGATATGAATGGATCATCTGAATGAGAAATGCATGCTCTGAACGCTGCAAGCGGCTGGAACCGAACCCATCAAATTTTCAGAACTGCATCTAAGGTTGGAGCATAAGATCCGAGGTCATTTGGGAATTTGGGGGGATACCTGAAGGGCCACCCCCTCATGAGGTCTGAAACATCTCACATGCACCCGAGAATCACTGGTACAATCTGCTAGATCACCGGACCATCAAATGTACGATCATCAATCGTGCAATAATGAACTGGGATCGAGCACGTGAGAAACAACGAAGTCAAATGGAAATGATGATTCCCTTTGCTTGATCTGAGGCACCAAAAAATGATGAAATCTAAAACCAAGGTACACTTCTCTCTAGACCGTTCTTCTGGAATGAATGTGTTGAGGTCGACAGAATAGTGCCTGCCATAGCTGAGGTAATAAGGAATCCTTAACTAAGGCACGAGGGAGCATAGGAAAGTGAATGATGGACTGACATCAGGGATAAATATGGTAGGAGGGAAAATGAGAGGTGGACTGACGACTTCCCTTGTCAGAGCATAAATGCAAGGTTGACTTGGCACTGACTGACTCAACTCCGGAGGGGATGATGACGGATAGAATAAATGGAGGTCAAAATGGGCAACATGGGATGGTCATGATGCAAAAAAGGATCGAATATTGTAATAGGACATAATGGGGACTCGGAACAGACTCCATGAATGCGAGGATGTCTCATCTCGAATGCTCTAAACAAGGGTGACTCGATGATGCTACCACATAGCATAGGCCCAAGGCGACCATAAAAACATGAGTAAATAATGGTTACTCATGACGAAAATCAACACATGAGATGACAAGTGCCAAGGAAAAGTGGTACCGAAGTACAAGCAGATCATGTGGAGAAATTTAGTTTGAATTGGCAGCAAAATGAAACTTCATGGAAAAAATGGCTTCTGGGTGAAGTGTCACATTACTAAAAATAAATAAATACACATTATAGTACTCGGTGAGAGCTTTCAAACGGTATTGATGGTTCATCAAACTGAGCTACGAGTTGGTCGCAACGGGCGACATAAAAACTAGGTTTTTTCCTGTAAAAGGGCTTTTTCTACCAATTTTAATTCATTTGCTAAGTGAGTTGTGGTGAATTTGGAGAGGAGGAGAAGGCCCTAAATCTTGTGGATATCGTAGCAGACAAACCGATTGTCGAAATCAGGATCTGTCAGTTGGAGGTAGGTAGCCTAGCATTACTCTACATTTCTAATGGATTACATTTTCATATTAGGGTCTCAGCTCATATTGGGAGACTACTGTCCATCCTTATAGTCGCATCACAGTTTCTGGGGCCTATCTTGCACTCTAGATCACATAACTGGGCCCAAAAACTGTGAGCTCATATTTTTGAGGGAAAAAACTGCGTTCTGGATTGAAAGAGTGGATTGGTCTATTGGCCTGGTGAGGGCTACGAACAAGTTGGTTTGATGTGGATATTTATCTCTGAACTTAAAAACATTATGGTGCTTGCAGGTATGGCAGAGCCAAATATTGATTGGAGTGAATGAGACTTGGATACTCTTCGGACTAAGATTTAGGGGAACTAGGCAGTGAGAGAAGAATTAGCTCGTTATGGGGTTCTCAAGTTGTTAGAGAACCCACTGATGAGGGCAGGTGAGCCCTTACTATTGAGGATTGTGAGCTATTAGGATCCAGACTAGAAAGCCTTTGTAGCGGAGGGACACATGATCGAGCTCACGATCCAGGATATCTATTTTTTGACCGGCCTAGCCCCCTTGGGGGTGGTAGGGGATATATAGCCAGTGTTGCTTCGTGGGAGGCATATATGAGATTTTTTGTAGCATCATTGCCGACCTTGTGGTCTTGCAAAGGGAACAACCATCCCGATCAATGACCTGGAGAAATTAGAGACATGGGCTATAGCCGCAGTATCATTTCGGATCTTGGGTAGCCAGGATTTCCATCATCTTACTGGAGGGAAGATGATGTTGGTAGAGAGTGTTTTGAGAGGACCTACTATGGGTGGGCCCAGATGATGTTGTCGTTGTTGAAATGATAGTTGAAACTATGCAGGAAGTGGGTCAATGAGAGTTTTTCATTTGGGACAGTTTTATGCTCCTTCTTCTTTGAAAAGATCTCGACCATTCATCCACACGTGCAGATCTAAGGTGGGGGCACAATGGAGCCTGGGATGCGCCGTTGGGGGTAGCTACTACGACGAGGTGAAGGAGGGGGAGTTGGATGAGTTTTACGACTGGAGTTTTTTTCTCATTGGGATCAGTTGCTGCTCTACATAGATGAATATCCATACAATGGTATGAACTTTTAGGGTGATCTTGATTGGCCACTTCCCCCGGGACAAGCATGGGGTCCACATTGTAAGTGAAAGTTGTTATTTTGGTTGCATTTAATTTTTTTAGAATATTATTGTGGTATTGGTTCTTAACTTATGGTATGCAGATATAGCACCAGTAAAACCAACAGGATATGCAAGACGAGCCATAGTGCCTGGGACTGCAGCTCAGGGTGGATCGACATCACACTAGAGATTAGGCAGTGCAATCACGTTTTTCATGTATTTATAATTTTTCGTGTAGAAGGATCCATCGAAAGTATGCAACATGGGTACTCCTTGGATGATGAATTAAATTTTGCATCCAACGAGTACTCCCGCTCGAAATTTGAGTAAAAACTTTGGGAGATAACTTGAAAATACGAGTTGAAAAAGTAGTTTTTTCTTTTTCCCTCTAAAATTTGATGATGTAATCAAATCTTATTTTATTATCTCCACTATTATTTTATAATTTCCTTAGGAGGCCCATTTTAGACCTCAAAATTCCCCTAATGACTACATGAGTGGTTATCTTGGCTTTCTGAGTTCCAGACTTGCGCGAAGGACGACGCAGTCACCAAGTGGACTCCTGATTTGATTCAACAATTGGAAAAATCCAGCAATAATATCACCTGCGTAGTAGATTACTGGATCGACAACATTCTGGGTGGAATTTTCACTGAATTTTCTATTGACGCCTTTGTGTCATATTCTGAAGCTGAATTAATTTTTTTCAAAGGTCCTCGAGGTAAGGTCCTGCACTCTTTAAAGTTGCGGATTAAAATTATCTTATGTGAAAAGGATACTTTGTGTAACCATACTGAGTGAATGTCGAGAAGAGGTCAACCTAGATCTGCACGCAGTGAAAAAATTTATAACACAGACCCAGATGGAGATTTTGTGTACAATCCCCTCAGAGGAAAATTTGACAGTGACGAAGAGTCTAAAACAAGTAGTTTTGGTGAATCAGCACAATCTGAAGAAAGGACTACAACTGTGCTTCAGATCCCATCCATCCCATTCTAAAATCTGCCTCACACTCCACTCCATCCCACTCCACCTCCACCCCCACCACCAGTATTCGATATGGCTAACTCTATTAATAAGCAGACTTTTAAGGGTGTCGATAATGAAGACACTGAACAATTATAGTTCGTCGCAGAGGATGTATGGAAGGCACAACAAATTAATGATGATGATGTTAAGAAAGTGCAATTTTCTACTGCATTCCAAGAATGTGCACGAGACTGGTATATGAGGTATGTAGCAAATAACCTAAATGCGACGATAGATAATCTCAAAGATGCATTGAAGGAACAGTTCCATAAGACAAAGTCATATGCTCAATGTGTTACCGAATTAAAGGATATTCATCAGGAAGTGAATGAAACCATATGGGAAGCGGATCAATGGTTAAAACATATCATCAGAGATGGAGGCTTCACTATTAGTGATGATCATTATAAATAATGGTTCATTGCAATTTTATTACTGCATCTACACCTACTTTTGTCTCAACAGAAGATCACGTCCCAGGCCAAAGTTGTGGAAATCGCGATTAATATGGAGGATTCTCCATTCCAAAATGCACAGGCTGGGGTTTAGAAGATTCAGAGTTAATTTTCTACCCTACACTTAGAACTGCAAACCTTGCGGAAGGAGAATGGGAAGGACATGCGCACAGAGATATGGAGTGTGTGTTGCAAAGCTGAAGGACACTACAAGGATCAATGCCTTGTATATGGTGAATATCTTGCAGTTGGAGGACCAAGTCCGATCAAACCTAATCTAGGGGTTGGAGCACCTCCACATACGAACCCTTCAATATGGTGCATAATATCTCAAGTAGCCAGACAAAATCATATAAACTATTGTCCCAGGTTTCACAAATATATTCTGATGGATAAATATCTATATTGCAACTTTTTTTGATCTGTAGGCCATGATGAGAAGCACTGTCGCAGTTTTGACCTCATGATTAACCAAGTTGCGACCTATAGGATGCAGTGAGCAAATAGAGGTCTAGATTCACCTACTTCACCCTTTGGGCGAGGGGGATTTCAGGGCTGAGGGCGTGGAAGAGGAGAAGGAGCTAGTCAAGGAAGAGGCCATATTATATGTTATAATTGTGGAGAAGTTGGCCACTTCACGCGTGACTGCACAAACCCAACACAACAATCCTATAGATATTGTTGGCAGTTCGACGATGTAACTGGAGATTACCCTATGCTATTTATAAAGATTCAAGAGAAGAATAATGTGACACCTACACGGGATGTGCAGATGATGAGGGCTCAACCGCACGATGAAGAGCCTAGTGTTAATATTGTGACCAAAAGTGGTGCAACAATTGGTGAAAATAAATTTGAAGGTAAGAAACCTGCTACAGATGTCTGGGCTCGGAAAGCTCCTGAGAAGAAGGAAGGATTTAACTTGCAGAAGGAAAAGGATACTTTTAATGAAGCAAAGAATAAATTTATGGACCCTGGTGCATTGACCTCACAAGTATTGATTAGGCCTGTTAATCCCATAGAGGTGATTGATCGAGCTGAGCTGAAAATGTTCTTGCATGCTTGTACTAAGCTTGTACGCAATAAGAAGGTGGTTGAAAACTTGAAAACATTAATTGATAACTGCACTAAGAAGGAACAACCTCAGAAGGAAAAAATGGTTTTCAACAAGGTCTATAAAAGCAAGAGAAGGATTGGGCGGGAAATGTGCCTAACTACTCATATAAGAGACTTTGAGATGGATCAAATCATCCTAGATATGGGGTCTGATTCAAATTTACTACCTAAGAAAACATGGAAAATAATGGGAGAACCTAAGCTCGAATGGTCCATCGTTCAACTACGCATGGCTAACCAGCAGAATATTATCCCAATGGGAAGACTCCCTAGGGTAGTATTTGACATTGAAGGAGTGAAGGTGTTTTCTGATTTTGAAGTCATCGAGATTGTTGATGATACAAATCTGTATCCTGTGCTACTAGGATTAGACTGGGCTTTCGACATGGATGGTATCATTAACCTCAAGTGTAGAAGCATGGTATTTGAAAGCAATGGGACAAGGGTTGTGTTCCCTTTGGATCCAACAGAAGGAGCAAGATACACAGAGCCAGTGTGTGTTGACTATGTTGAGGATGATATTGATCATGTGTACAAATTGACTGTGAGGGATAAGGGTTGGATCAACCCCACAACAGATGGTCGGCTTAGTTGGGAGAAGGATAGTTCATGATTATTAGACTCGGATGAAGAATTGGAAAACTGGCAAAACCACTTACATGAAGTATCCACATTGCGTTGTAATCGGGTTACCAGATATCTCCGTTGTATATCTTCCGAGGTACGTGAACTGCCCCATTATGATGGTATAGGAGATGTCAATCTATTCTTAGATGTAATTGAAAGGGATTTTCTGAAGGAACAACGATTCCGCACGCTTGGTCTAGCTTTGCACTCAACCCCAGCGCGTTGGTGGGGAAATCACAAAGAGAATATTGCTGCTTGGAAGGATTTTCATTGAATGCTGTGACTGTGATTTTGTTGCTCCATCATTTGAATGAAAGGGACATACTCAATTGTAGAGGATCCACACATTAATTTAGCTAATTGGATTGCATTTTGGGGAGAAGATCCGCAACCATAATGGGTTCACATATTCATCCATACATTAGGCAGGGTACCCATGAATTGGTACTTGGACACTGAGTTGAAACATGGTACTTCCGAATTTACTGCGCTGAAAGAAAGCTTCATTTTGACTTTCAACATTAAAAGTGGGTTCCAAAGTGTTGATGAAGCATTACAAGAGATCCAAGATATTATCTTTGATATGCCAAAAGAATCGGTGGTATGCACCTCACCAGAATGGAATGCGCAAATAGAATTTGTCATTGAATGTTGAAATGTGATCGCTAAAGACAATGAGGAGGATCCAAGAAACATTAACGTTCTTGAGTTTGATGGTCAGCGCGTAGTTGTTGGACATAAGATTGCATTGCTAGATGTTACTGAACCTGTTAAAACTAGGAAAGTTAATATTGTGACAGAAGAAAAGCCTAATTTTTATAAGATATGGGATTATTGGGATGTAGACACAGTGGATAAGATCACAAAGCTTCTTACTAAGTATCAAGAGTTGTTTCCCTCTAAATTTTTAGAGCTAAAAAGTATTATTTGGGATCTTGGTGTGATGAAGATCACTTTGAAACCAGATGCTAGGCCTATCAAGCAGCACCCTTACAGGTTGAATCCAAAGTATAAGAAAAAGGTTAAGGAAGAACTAAAAAAGATGGTTGTTGTAAGAATGATTGAGCTAGTATAGGAATTAGATTGGGTGAGTCCCAAGGTAGTCCAAGAAAAGAAAACAAAAGGTGAAATAAGGATCTATGTTGATTTGCGCAAATTGAATGATGCATGTGTGCATGATACTTTTTCGACCCCATTCTCAGATAAGGTGTTGGAAAACGTAGGAGGGAAAGAAACATATTCATTTATTGATGGATTTTTAGGATATCATTAGATACAGATCTCGTCTGAAGATCTGAGTAAGACTACCTTTACGACAGAATGGGGTTCATTCCAATACATTGTGATGCCATTTGGATTGAAGAATGTGCCAGCTATATTTTTGCACATAATGGTTGCTGCTTTCAAAGACTACATCCACAAGTTCTTAGAAGTATACTTAGATGATTGGACTCTCTTTGGACTATTTAAGAAACATGTCTCTAGCCTGCGCTTGATGCTAGACACTTGTCGACAGTACCAGATTTCTATGAAAATGAAGAAGTGTATATTCTACGTCCCCTTTGGTATCTTGTTTGGACATATTGTCTATCAACAAGGATTGATGGTTGATCTAGCCAAAATTTTTGTCATTATTAATCTGGATCCCCCAACGAATGTGAAATAGTTGTGCTCGATCTTGGGACATACTGGATATTATCGGAAGTTTATTCAATCTTATGTGAAGATCACTGCGCCGATGGAGAAGCGATTGAAGAACGACGCCAATTTTTGTTGGAATGAGGACTGTTAGAAGACTTTGGACATACTCAAGGAGAAGATGGAAAGTGCACCTATCTTGGTATTCTCGAATTGGTCAAAATAATTCCATGTGCATGTTGATGCTTCATGTATCGCACTAGGAGTTGTATTAGCACAACTAGGTGTTGGAGATATTGATCATCCGATCACATTTGCAAGTCAGAAGTTGTCAAATGCCGAGCACAATTATTCAACTACATAATGAGACGGGATAGCCATGGTGTACGTGTTATAGAATTTTCGACATTATCTACTTGGAGGTCATTTCAAGATGTTCAAAGATCACTTTTCTTTGAAATACCTGGTGAAAAAGCCTGTGTTGGGGGCAAAGATCTACAAGTGGCTCCTCTTGTTCTAGGAATATGATTTCGAGGTGATTGTAAAGCATGGAAGGTTGAATGTAAGACCTGACCACTTATTGTGCATTGAAAGTGGTGAAGATCCAACCAATTTGGAGGAGGGATTACCAAACGCGTAGTTGTTCACTATTAAGATAGCTGAAGATCATTTTGCAAATATCATCCATTATCTGACCACTGGAAGTGCACCTGCGGAATATATAATCAAGTAGAAGAAATAGTTGGCCGCATGCGCAGCCAACTTTACCTTGATCACAGGAAAATTATACAAGATGGGAGCTGATGAAGTTTTGAGGTGATATGTTCCCGAGTTCGAAAGACCTAATATATTGGCTGAAGCACATGGATGTGTTGCAGGTGTTCATTGCATTGGAAAATTGACCATGCAGAATGTTTTAAGGGTTTTTTTGTGGTGGCCTATGGTACACAATGGTTGCAAGGAATACCGTCGCGCTTGTGATGTATGTCAGAGGACGGGAAGACACTTGCACAGGGACGAGATTCCACTACAACCGTAGGTTAGGAATTTGAGAAGTGGGAAATTGATTTTGTCAGACCAATTAACTCTCCAGGGAAGAAGACTGGAGCTTGATATATCATCACTACTAAAAATTATTTGACTAGGTGGGATGAGGCCCAACCTGTGAAAGACTGCAATGTAGAAACGACTGTGCACTTTATTTTTGAGAATATTCTGACAAGGTTTAGGTGTCCCAAAATCCTGATGAGTGATCAGGGTACGCATTTTGTAAATGATACCATTCAGGCATTGACCAAATAATTCAAAATACGTCATCAGAAGAGCACACCCTATCATCCTCAGGAAAACAGAGTCGTAGAAGCGTTCAATAAGATACTGGAGAATGCGCTCACAAAGATATGCAACACCAATCACAATGATGGGGATGTTTGCATACCTGTTATTTTATGGGCATAGAGGACCATGTGCAAGAAGATGACGGGATAAACACCTTTTAGGATGGTATACGGACAAGAGGTTGTGATTCTGATGGAATACATTATCCCCAGTTTTCGCATCGCAGCAGTCACCAACATGGTTGATCCAAAAATTATGGAGGAACGGTTGTCACAGTTTTTTTCACTGGAAGAAGATAGATTCATTGTTGGATTTCACAAAAAAGTGTAGAAGGAATGTGAGAAGGCTTGGCATGATTGACATATCAGACAAAATATTTTCAAGAAGGAGGATTTGTTGTTACTTTATGATAGTAAGTTTTCACGCTTTCCTGGGAAGTTCAAGATGCACTGGCTCAAACCCTATTTTATCAAGGACATCACAGAAGGAGTTTTTTGTTGTTTGACTACCTTGAATGGTGAATTCCTTCCTAGAAATGTTAATGTTATTCACCTACAACTATACAGGGATGACCCCACCCTACGCACGCTAAATGATTATATGGCCAAAATAATTTCTTAACACTCTGGATAGTTGGGAGAGGGTGCAAGACTGTAAATAAGTCTGTCAAAGGGTATGAATAGTCTTGTCAAAATTTTGAGCGACGAGTTTTGAAGGCACACAGGTATCTGCGAAGCCAGCGTAGAGGTTGCGCCAGAAGGAGATTGTAGTCGCAGGGAAGCCAGAAACTAGTCGTTGGAACCGTAAAACTGGATATGACAGCTTTATTGCCATTTGGAGGAGTGGTTAACCTCCATTTGATGAGGATATTACACCATATTTGGGGTAATTTGAGCATTAATGGATTTGCTTCAACAGACATAAGGTCGTTTCAACCGATACATCGCTATAAATAGGGCAGGAAGTTCCACATAAGTCCCCTTTTCTTTCTGAGTTTTATGATCGAAGTATTCGCTCTGCTTCCACTCTCTTTGCTATTTTTTATGTCTGCATCTTGGGATTTTCTTGAAGAGACACTACACCATCAAGGCTTAAGCCACTTGATCCTAGAATCCATGACTACCACTAAGACTACCCCTACATAGTCGCAAGCAGTTGGTGCCAGTGGTGCACCACAGCAAAATCAACGACTCAACAATATGATTTGCGACACAAATTTTGGCATGTAAATTGATGAGGAAGTGTCGTGCTACAGAAATAATAGTGCCAGTCATTGATTTAGCAGCACAATGCGTCAAAGGGGTGCAATACAATTTGGCCAAGTACCCGTGACATGAATCCTTAGAAAATTTTTGGGCAGTGCAGGAGGAAGGAAAACTACTCCATTATGCGTGGATTTTGTTGCTCGTCGCACTAGTGGTCTCGAAGTCGTCATTGCAATCATAGCTCCCTCACATTGAACCTAGTTTATTTGAAGCAGGGTGCTATGCATCCCTCTGGGTGACGAATAACCCTTCAAGAGTGACGAAGAATAAGATATTTTGGGTATTATTCTAGACAAAGCTTCACCAGGAGGTTATGTCGAAGCCGTGCCTTTCGCTGATGCTGTATGAACAATACAAGCACATTGCGGACTTTAAAGCATCCTTTCATAATGTGCACATCCGTGTGAAGGCTGATATGTCTAAGGTTTGGTATGACCTGCCTTACCTTGCCACTGAAGATGATCTCGTCCTAGGTGACAAACAATTAGCACCCTTCTTGGTTAATTGTAGCAACAGATATCGGTGCACATTTGCTACTCAGCCTAAGCCATCTGCTTCTAAGCCAAGTACCAAGAAAGATACGCAGGAGCCTACAATGACAACAAAGATAGCGGAGAAGCCAAAGGACAATGTGGGTGTCCCCAGTGAGGCAAAGTTGGAGGAGCTTGATGGAGATAGTGCAAATGCACCATCAACGTAAACAAAAACCCATCACGGCACTAAGAGACGGCCCCTGACATAGATAAGCCCTGCGTAGAAATAGGAAGGCAACAAAGAAGATAGAAAATGAGATTTTGGTATTGACAAAAGGATATTTTGATGAGATAGGAAACATGGTGAAAATTTCATTGAGGAGGCTTGGAGTACCATAGAGCAGCAATACAATATTGTCCTTGATGATGTGCAACAAGGACTCTAGCAGCTCAAAGTTCAAGTGAGCAAGATTCAGGCGAGCGTGAATCAATTGTGCGTGGTTCAAGAGAGTGCATTATTAGTTGGAATCCCAGTCGCCGAATCAGCCATGGAAAGCAGATTAGTTCAGATTTTGGGCACAATTCTCCACTCTTCTCATCCAGGATAGTGCACTACCGCCTGCTCATGGTGAGAGATCAAAATCAACTTGGTCGTGCTACCCATTGGCCAGTTGCACGCAATACACAACATGATCGCTAATGAGTTGCAATACCGAGAGTATTATGTGTCGCATGCCACGATAGAGGAAAAAAAGTGGGCCGACACATTATACCAAAGTAAGCAAATCGTCAGGCAAGAAAGAAGTGATGCAGAGTGCCAGCGTGCGCAGCTAGAAACACTCCTCAAGTGGCTCTATTCTAAGATCCCAGGTTTGGCGATATCAACTGACATTACGACCACTACCAAGCTAGAAAATCTTGCAGCCACACTAAAAGCTTCAAAGACAGAGATATAGATAGTGCGCACCAACCTGGAGAAAAATATCGCAGACCTACAAACAAATATACAACCCAAGATGCCACGATAAGTCTAGGCACAGAGAGCTGATAGTGTTTAGGAGGCCACCACCAGCATTAGTGTCGTTGTAGAGAAATGCATCACTTTGTTTGAAGATGTGTTGGGGATATGGTCCTCCGTCCAAGAATATCCAGTACAGCAGTAGTTGAGGATATACATTTGGGATAAGCAGCTATAGTTGGATGAAATTTGGGTCACGGCACAGACCCTTGTCCCTGCCTAGAGATTAGCTCATTTATAGGAGAGTCGACACATTCATGATGTGATGGATACGTTGCATCGCAAGGAGTGGATTTTTGAAGCAAGGAGTCCCCAACCGTGGGTGGATGAAGCACTACAACTGTCACAACACATTGAGGGTGCACTCAAGGGACTCCACCAGATGCAATGCAACATCAACCTAGCAACAAAGGGGTTGACCACAGAAAAATTAGTTGAAGAAGCACAGGGAGTTGCCACACAGAGTGTCGAGGCCATCTTGTCGTTGCAAGAATATATCCAAACGTTGAAAGCTAAGGTGTATGAATCCATACCATATTGACTTGAGGACGAGTAACGAGTTTTTGTTGGGGGCTTGTTCGGCTAGGGTCCCCTCGAGTCAAGTTAAGTCTATTTTTTTATTTTATTAAAGCGCAACGTGCAGGTCAAGGGGATTCAGGGCAGGTCAAAGGTCCTTCTTTTTGTAACGGGTAAAAGGGTAAAACATGGGGCTCAAACCACAGTTTGAGTCCATGGTTTTAGCGCATCTAATTTATATAAAAAGGCATGTAAGAGTCAATTCGAGCAATCAATCAATCATGTGTTGAGTCATGAACGAATGATCTGTTTTATGTGATTGGGAAAGTTTTGTGAAAATTCTGAGAAGAGATAGGCTCGTGCGGCTGTGTGCGCGAAGACCTAAGTCCTGGGTTGTGTGTGAGGAATCTACGGCTCTATGCACAAGAGAAAAAATTGTAATCATTGAATATTTTCTAATAAAGAGAATTTTTGGCGAAAGTACTATTTTACTTGCATGATCTTTGTTTATGAGTTGATGTATTGCTTTGCTTATAGATCTGTTGTAGTTTATATTATTGATGTGTATTTTTACAAGTTGATTATATAATTGCACAAGATCTATATATGTTTTTGTTAATGGTTTCCATGAATTTATATCTGGGTAAGATAGATCTTTGTGTTTGCGCAAATTTTCATCTATGCTAAGGGTTTTACTAAAGTTAGATCTGAATCAGGTTAATAAGCACTTGCACAAAAAATTTTTAGTTAGATCATATTGGAAGGGTTATATCCACAGCATATTCCTCCGTCAAGGTGTGGAAACCTAGTTCTAGCACCCCCCATACTGCTTCGGGTGAGACTTTGGTTTGCGCAAGCAGATCACTGCCGAAAGGGCTAGTAGTTGGAGGGTTTTGTTGGTTGCGCAGAACACTCTGGACCTGGGTCAGGACCCCTTAAGCCAACATCAATCATCATGATTGAGATGGGTGGTAAATTTCTAGGTTCGCAGATATGTATGGATGTATCCATACCAAGGATCATCCAAAGTGATGGAAAAAAAAATTCCATCGGGTAAATCATCATTATCTGATGGATCACGCACACCGGTAGGAAATTTAGAAATAACTTCGGCAAGGGACAAACCTTTCTTACTCTTTGGTGTGAAGAATTAAAGATATAATTCTTGGAGGATAATTATCCAACAAGCATATTTCCCATTAATGATCCGTCGACTTAACAGGAAATCCATTAGGTTGGAATTGGTCACGAACTTGGTGGTACATGTAAGGATATAATGACTAAGTTTTTGGACCGATAACATGACAACCAACGCCAAGTTATCTTCATGAGAATAGGACATAGGGGGACCAACAAGGTTCTTATTGACACAATATATTACATTCTTGATTCCAGCATCATCTTCCTGGATGAGGACTCCAGCAACCGAATAGGCAGAAGTGAAGAGATACAGGATGAAGTCCCTATCAAATTTAGGTGGACTAATCAAGGGAGTAGAAGTGAGAGAGTGTTTTAAGGAATCAAAATATTGTTGAGCATAATCATTCCAAACAAATGGAATGCTATATCGAAGGAGTCTTAGAAACCCATGTGCGGTGGTGGCATAGTCAAGTATGAACCGATGAAGGAAGTTGTCCTTGCCTTGAAAGTTTTGTAACTAGTGCAAGGTGTGAGGGGTGGGAGGGGCAGGAGTTCAAGAACAGATTGAAATTTGAGAGTATCGAGCTTTATACCATCTTTGGACATGATGAAGACTAGGAGATGGTTGGAAAGAACACAAAAGAAACATTTCAGCAGTTTAAGGAAGATATTATACTTGCGACATTAGAGGAAAATGGTATGAAAATCATGAATTTGTTGCGCTCAAAGCCTAGAATGAGCAGTGAGGTTGTCAAGGTAAGCAAGGATAATATGAAACAAGTCATGGAAGCAGTAAGACATGGCACATTGAAAAGTGGCTCCAGAATTCTTTAAACTGAAAGGCATGACGTTATAGGAAAAATTTCTCCACGAACTAATGAACGTGGCTTTAAGTTGATCACCACGACAGATAGTTATCTGGTTGTATTCGAAGAATCCATCCATAAAGGATAGAACCTCATGCCCCACACACTCATCAATGATTTGGTCAATGAAGGGTGTGGGAAATTTTTCTGTGGAAAATCTTTATTCAGGCTATGAAAGTTAATGCATACACAAATGGTACCTTCTTTCTTGAGAACATGAATATGATTTGACACCCATGTGGTGTATTCAATGGGATAGATAAATACAACCTCCTTTAGCTTATCGATTTCAGATTTGATAGCCTTGCGTCTGGAAAGGTTTATGGGTATCAAGTTTTGATGAACAATAATGGCATCGGGCCATGTGTCTATATGGTGTTCAATAATGGTGGGATCAAGTCCATGCATTTCAGAATAAGACCAGGAAAAAACATGATGGAATTCCTTGAACAACTTGGTGTAAGCATCATTTTCTTTCGGGGTGCACTATGCCCCCAAGGTAATGTTTTCATTGACCCTTGGTTTATTAGAAATGTTTATCTTAATGGTACGAGAGATATTGGCCATGTTTCCTTCTTCGAAATCATCTGGCAGAGGAATGGGATTTATAAACCAATCGACTTCACCATGAATGAAGTCTTTAGACTCAACAACATATTGGTCATGAATTTTTTGTGGAAGGAAGTATGCATAGTGGTGCATATCATCCCAAGGAAAATTAGGGATGGTCATGGCTTCCATAATGTCTTTATTTGAATGAAATATGGGATAACTAGAGGAAGGGAGACCACTTGATGCGGCGTAGCTACATGGTGCATCATCATGAGATATATGGTTCACATACGCCTTGTCACTAGGGTAGGAGAAGAACTATTAGATAAAACATATACCGATGTTGAGACCAGGGTGTTCGACGAGGAAGGTTCGACTGAAGCACCGTAGGGAACCCTAGATGGGTCCTCCTTCAAGGATCTCATGGATGACGATAGGTAGAGAAGATCGACCAATTGGTATGCCATCTCAACATTGGTAGGAGGGATCACAATGGGTGCATTAGAGTCCTCTGGTTCTAGTGTAGGGGTGGAGCCAAATTTTCAAGTATAGGATTAGATGAACCACTACGAGCAGTCTCTATTTCATGAAGCGACTGAAGGGTAACGCGAAAATATTCAAGATGAGGACAGTGATGAGAATAGTGGCCATAATTATCGCACAAAACGCATGGGTGGTTTGT
The DNA here is from genome assembly GCA_034641835.2 of Pinus albicaulis. Classification (NCBI taxonomy): domain Eukaryota; kingdom Viridiplantae; phylum Streptophyta; class Pinopsida; order Pinales; family Pinaceae; genus Pinus; species Pinus albicaulis. The sequence continues at coordinate 154,421,012 of CM076579.1, read as the reverse complement.
GCGTAACAATTTGTTTTTCTTTGCTGACTCAGATAAGGTAACATGGACCCTCGTGATGTTAGAGTTAGGAAACGTATCATCAACCACAGGCTTGAGACAAGGGAGTTCAGGACAGTTATTGGTGGCATGCCCAACAACATCACACAAAGCGCATGGTGGAGTAGGCTTTGGAGGCTTAGGTGGATCTAGAGTTGCTTGGGGAGCCTTGTCCTTAGGTTCCTTCTTTTTGGATTCCGCGCCGCCGCCCCCCCCCCCCCCCCACCAAATTCTTCCGTAACAGGAGTGGGTTCCTATGGAACTGAAGAAAAGGAAGGGATCATAGTGACCAGTTGGAGTAGGGTCAAAGAAGTATATGGTTTGAGTTGATCTGGAGGAGTTTTTGCTAGGGGATTGATGTACCAGACTGGGATCCCTAGTTTCATATTTTTTAAAATCAATGTAGCCATGACAGGAAAATAAAATATTCCAGATAGGGGGAATAAAAACAATATCTGACATATAGGATATTGGCCTTGTAGAATGAGTCTCGAATGGCAAAGTCTTAGGGGAACAGTTCCTGGTTGAAAAGGAGGAGGAGAGACATCAGCATAAGGAGAAGGTCCTTGAGGATTTGATCCTAATGGCTAGATCGAGTGAACAACAACAGGTTGTGAAGGTGTTGGCTGTTGGATGGGAGTATTGGGTTTCTTGTGAGAAACCTGTGACGCTTGCAACATGCAAACACTGGACGAACTGGGCTCAAAAGGGGTAGGAGTTGGACCAAAGTATGCACTAATAAATGTGGAATATTTATAGACTCCTGGAGAGACATTGATGAGAGGTGAGACGTGTTGATTGTCGATCATCGATGAGATGGTAAATTGGGGTGATGTCTGAGACTTCGGATCGTAATATGTCAATTGATCAACTATGATGATCTTTCCATTATGGTGGAATTACATCTTACGATGAACCGCAATTGCAACAACTGACATCGCATAGGTATAGCTACGACCCAAAATAATATTGTAATCCAAGGGGGCATCGATGACTTCTATATCAATACAAATAGTCTTGCCAACAACTGTGATAGGAAAATTGCGATACATGCCAAGGGGTTGTGAAGGGTGATCATCCCAAGCATGTAAAGTGATGGTGGATGGGGACAGATTAGGTGACCTGAGTTGTTTCCAAACACTGACAGACATCACACATGTGGATTCACCTCCTTCTATGATACACCACTGGACAATGGCATTTCTAATGTCGACTGGTATTTGGAAAGCAACTAATGAGGGGAGAGGGGGATGTTCTGAATTTTCAACATCAAATATGATCAAGTGATAATTTTAAGGGGCTACATCGCCCAGAGTAAATAGTATATATTTCCTTTGGGATGGGCACGTTTGGAGAACTTCCAACGTTGACATGGCGACAGGAGACTGCACCAAGTCATCTACTATATTGTATGTGTGGGCGGCTTTGGCTGAAGAAACATTACGGTGTAATATCCCTTTGGGGATCTTGGGTATGACCTCTGCCTTAGGCTGAGGGATCTGTAAGGGACCATTTGGTGTCATAATAGACTTAATGGACACTTTGGTTTGGGACTCAGTTGCAAATGTAGCAGGTTTCTTTTCATACTAGTGCAACTGGCTCTGGAAGTTAACTTCGGTGATATTGACTTCGTTAGAGTTCATCATGATAATATGGTAATCAGGGTGACTAGACTGCTGAGGTGGAGGGCAGCCTGACCTTATGGAGGTTGGGCAGCAAGGTATCCTTGCTGATGGAAATGATTAGTGAGCACAATCGGTTGAGGTGGAGCAATGTTCTGAGTAAGAAACACCATGGGTTGTTGTCCTCGAGAAGTTCATCCAAAATTTGACGCATCTAGGCTAAAAGGGGACAATTATTTGTATAATGGCCATATACACCACAATTCACAAGGCTTATTCATACGAATAGCCTTGTTATACTTGGGTTGATTACCTTGGTGCTGGGTTATGGTATTTAGTTGGTTCCCCTGGGGTGCATTTGGTTGAGTACCTTGGCGACCCTGGTTATCCTGCATTTGTTGGTTATGGTTGCCTTTACCCTTATTATTTTTCTTTGAATTAGGGAGATTAGTCACGCTCTATTGAGCATACATTTAGAGGAGGAGGCGTTTGTTGTGGCAGAGGTTGAGAAGGCATGGGAGGTTGAGACGCTGATGCCAGAGGGGCTGGAGCACTTGGAGGTGCATAAGGATAATAAGGGGATGGGGAAAAATTCTGGTAAACAGGTTTATAAATAGCTAGACCTAGCATCTGTTGATGTGGTTGGGAAAATGCATAAGACTTGCTTTGACTAGGATACAAGTTTCCAAGAGGAGGGGGATAAGTGTTGGAGGAATTGGTCCCCCTTGTGGGTGACCATAACTCATATTAGGTGATGGGTGTGAAAGGGGTCCAATGATAATGTCAGCGATGTGAGATGCCCCCAGTGCAGTGGCACCACCAAGTCCAAGGAGGTCTATTAAAATGGTATAAACATAACCTGACTGGGCGTAAATCAAGTCATATTTTAAGGCTATCTAGAGAGCTTCTTCCTTAGTTTGAGGAAAGTGAGATGTGACATATTTTCCTATGGGGGCTAAGAGCATTCTCAAAAACCAATCCATATAGACATATGGATTCATCAGTGATAGAGTTTGATGAAAACCACATGCGTAAGGAGCGAACGTGATTGGTTGGGTATTCTCTAGAGTTTCCCTCAAACTTAGGAATGGCAGAAGTAAGTTTGGCTGGCATAGTTGGCGAACCAGCATCATGGAAAATGGGATCATTTATTAACTGATTAAAATCTGGGAGACTTAGGCTAACCATAAAGGGGAGCAATGGAGTGGAAGAAAACACAGTTGTAGTGGTTCAGCTAGTGGTATTTCCTGGGTTGGGACCCAAGTTACCACCTTGGGGTCTTATACCTACATTGGTGTCGTACATGGTGGCTATATTAGGATGATAGGATGCAGAATGTGAGGAAGAACTCGATGAATCAGAAGAATCAGAGTCATAAGAGGGACTTGGTGGAGGACTATGAGGATTAACTCAAACCCGACGGGATGGACATATATGTCCTAATAGAAACTGAGGGTGGAGACCTCAAATTCTCCACGATAAATGCGTAGGGGGCGCAATTATTTCAAGACATAGATGAAACTAAAGACTAAAGGATGATAGAGACATAAGAGTAAAAAATAGCATGAAAACACCTAGTGCAGTGGTGCCAAGTGTAAACTAACTATTCTATAAGCTGCTCTAATGCAGGAAAGCATGTCCTATCAAAATAAAAATGACCTCTAGCCTAAAGGGAATCTAAATCCTCAAAAAATGCTAGATTCTACTATTTTAGATGGCCTTTCAAGGAGAAAGGTGGGGTAGAGAACCAATTTCTTCCCATAGCCAGTCTGATAAGGAGTTTTCCTAAGATTGGCCACTAAGGTTACCTTCTTCCCACGGGGGTGGTCGATTCTTGAGCTTTTTGGTAAATCATAAAACACACATAATTCTATACCACAGGTTGGGCAGCCCCCAGGAGAACCACTCGCATGATTTCCTAGCCTAACCTCCTCTGAAACGAGTTTCTGATGCACTCCAGATTTTACCTCGAGATGGTGAAGGATGTTAAGCTCCCTATTAAATCAACTTTGTAGGTCTCAATGTATGTGATCAATGGGTGTTATTGGAAGCCTATCCCACTAATCGTACACCTAACTACAAATATTTTTTGTTCATGATGCCCAACTGGGCTTAATTTATGTGAGTTAGATTTATTAAGGGATGTGTTTAAGTCTTGGCTTAGTGGATTGAATCAAGCTATCATTTTCTTTAGGTGTGAGTGTGTGAAAATAAGCGTGTATTATGGATAAGTTAATTAAAAATGTTTTATGATGATGCCAAAATGATGTTGAAATAAAATGTTGAAAACTATAAATAAAACTGAAATAATGACAGTAAAATAAACAGTAAATAAAAAATAAACCCCACCCAAACAAGGCTCTTAAACAACGAAACTAGGAGATGCAAATAAGAAAATCAAAACACATTGAAAAGGTCATAATACCTATTGTCTATGGGACTGGGATCTAATGAATCTATACTGATGAAAATGGTGTAGAAAACAGCAAGAAACCAGAGGGGAAAAATGCTGCAAAATATAGAGAAGAAGCGTAAGAACCTAGGTCAAACAATGAGACCCTAAGGGGGAAGGCCAAAAAAAACTCAAGAGGGAGTTTTGGATGCTAAAAAAACCTATCTTAAAGGCATCCAAAAAGAATGGATCAGACCCTCAAACAATGGTTGAAAGTACTAAAAATCTCATACTACCTACTCAGTTGAACTCCTCCTAAAAAGGTGGAAATGTATTAAAACGCTAGGGAGCTTGTTTCTACTTCAAAGAGACAAATTGAGCATATCCTGGCCTAATAAGGGCTAAAACAGTGGTCAAACAACCCAAAGCAATGCTCTCGGAAAACACTCAAAATTTCAGGAAAAAAAAAATTTCCTTGAAAAAAATATGAATTGCAGGTTTTAACTTGAAACAGGAGGATAGTACACATTTTGAGGCAAAAAGTGCAATCTAGAGCTGAAATCGTAGGTTTTGGGTTGAAACGGGTGATTTTCCCTCCTTGATTCTCGAGCGGCAGGTCTTGGACATATTTTTTGTCTCATGTGCGGTTGGTACATGTGACCTGCAGAAAACACCAAAAAATGATCAGAACTTGGAATTTTAACTAAATAAGGGCATAAAAGCTGGAAATAGACATCAAGAGACTAAAAAACAGCTGAAGAAAAACCTTGATTGCTGAATTTTTTGGTCACCCAGGAATCTGAATTACACTAGTGGAGTCGCCTTTTGTTAGAGTGAAGTTTTCTATCAAGTGTGCCAAAAAGGCTTCACTTAAGCCATGAGTGATTGATGGTGCTAACAACAGATATGGTCGTCTAATTCTTCAGATCTGCAACATAAATTTATAAGAAACCTGCAAAATAATAAATTTGTGAAGAAGAATATAATAAACAACAAAAATATTAACTAATAATCCCCAAACCATGGACAAAGAAATTTGAAAGAATGAATAATAATATTATTATGGTATTACACCTGGTGAAGGAGACTCATATGATGGTTACAGGTCCCCCTCAAATGGGATGTTTCCTTTGGATTTCCTCTATGCTTCATTTTTCTGGATCTCTCTCTCTTTGATATATGAAACCCAAAAGTATGTGTTGAACTCAGATGGGAGCTCAATTGCAAAAAGAAGTTAATAATGACGATGACAATGATCATGGTGAGAAATGGATGGAAAACCCTCTTATTTATAACAAAATATTGGGGTATTCTCCAAAATGGGAAATAATAAAATATTATTAACTACAATCTATATCTAATCGCTTGGAATATTTTATTATATTTTTTGGAGGGAAAATATATTTAAATTGGTTAAATACCTTTATTTAGTAATAATAAATAAATAAATAATGTATTTATTATTTCAATGATGTGGTTAAGGAATAAAAAACAAATAATGATTTGTTTAATCATTCTTGAGTGATTTAGTCAAATTTGACAAGGAATATCAACTAAATAATGATTTAATTAACTATTCCTAAGGAAAAATCAAACAAATAATGATTTATTTAATTATTTCTCATGATTGGGTCAAATGTGACTAGGAATATCAACTAAATAATGATCTAATTAATTATTCCTAGAGGAAAATCAAATAAATAATGATTTATTTAATTATTTCTCATGATTGGGTCAAATGTGACTAGGAATATCAACTAAATAATGATCTAATTAATTATTCCTAGAGGAAAATCAAATAAATAATGATTTATTTAATTATTCCTCATGGGGTTTCTTGTTTTAACAAGAAATAATTTAATAAAATATGGTTTATCAAATTATATCCTATAGTGAAAGAAATTTTACTATGGTAAAATTGGTCTTACATGATGCATTTCAATCCACCTAGTTAGAAATGGCTAGGTGATCATTTTTTGGTGATAACAACATGCAAAAATTTGAAAAGTTGAATGCAAGGAATTTGAAAGGTTGCATGCAAGGAATTTGAAAAGTTGCATGTAAAGAAATAGAGAAATGGTATGATTATGTGGCATGTTTTTTGTTAGTATGTTACAAGTGGATAAGTGCAATGTTTTTTATTTAATCTCATACAAAATGTATGAGAAATGAAAATCAAGTTGTCGCAAATTTGGTTAAATTTAGTAGGGCTTTGGAGATCCAATTTCCATAATTGGACATTAGAGATCAGACCATTATAGTAGTTTCCTCATTCTACCTTGGTGTGGACCATGGATAGTAAGGGGGTATGTTTACAGGTTGTTTTAATATTTAATTAAGTGCATTATATGAGTATGTGCCTATAAGATTGTATGAAGGAGTGATCTTATTTTAAGACGGTTTTACTAACACAAAATTTGCTAAGAAAGTTGATTTGCACTTGAGTGCAAGTGGGTGCTAGTTGTAGCACTATGACTAATGAGTATGAGTTGATTATATACTATGAAATGGATGTTATTATTGGTAAATGTTGGATTCAAATTAATAGACATGATGTTTTGATATTTGGAACATGTTACTAACATGTGTGAACAGTTGCAAGGCAACATGCTTGGTATTAGCATGACAAGATAATAGTTGATTTTTTTTTATATAACTAGCATCTGGGTGAATGTGATAGCACATAATAAGACTCAATTGCAACAAGGTAAAAAGGTAAAAGAAAGGAATTGGGTGAGAATTACTTTGTCTGTGTTTGGAAACCGTGATTCCTAATGAATGAGTTCTTTGCAGGAATACAAAAAGTTTTCTTAACCTTAATTTTGACTGATATTATGTGGATATGTGTTATATTCGTGGATATGTATTTGAAAGGTTGTTTTCTTAAGGTTGATATTTGAGATAAGAGGCCGAGTTCTAACCTTGTAAAGGCATGAATAAAAGCATGATCTAATTTTACGTGATGCAGGGAATCAAATCACAAAGATACTGTCATAGATATTGAAGAAGGTTCAAGTTGAGATTTCACTCATGAATCCTTGGAAGCACCAAGAAACCATGAGGGTTGAGTCATGTTGTTTGTTGGAAGTCTTGTGCTTTTAATGTTTTGTTATTTTTGTGTGCTTGATTTGTGGTTTTGATTGTTTTTGGTGAATGGCCATGCCACTTTGTTTGTGGTATTGTATTGTTGTTATTTTTCCATATTTTTCTTCTTGTTTTCATTTTTTTCTTTCCTTTTATGTTTTGAGAGTCTTAGGAATTTTTTGGGAAAAAGGAAATTTAATAGAGCTTGGGGAGAGATTTGTGGTACCCAACAGGTAATGAAAGACCTAGATGAAGCTTGATGCATTAATAAAGGGAAGTTGAAGGCCATAACATGACAACCAATTGGGTTGGTTGGGTCCACTGGGGTAAATGGACAATGGAAGGACCGTCATGAGAAAGTTAACATGAAAGTGAAAGTAAATGTATTTGAGGCATTAAATGCATTGGCTATGTTGGGAACTATTGTTCTCAAGGTTGTGCAAGTTGTGCACGGATAAAGGGATTTATCTTAACCTATACCTTATGATATTTGGTAATTAGGTTGTGATTATGATTATGTTGATGTTTATATATGTATACATGTATGTATGTTTGTCGTTGTCTAATAGGGTCTTCATGGATCATGCTTGTGGAAGAATGATTGCTTATGCATGTGAATGGCATGAAGAGATTCCTCGTCTTATGAGGAATCAAGTGGGAAGAGTAGCCCTAACAAGTCTATGAGATTAGTATCATGTGGATATGAATTGATATTATGTGGTTATATTATGCCTATGTTTATATTATGGTTAGGATATGTTGAGGGATACGTCATCGGAATGAACGCAATGTGATTTGTGGCATGTTGAGACAAGCATGGGTAGTAGAAAGTCACTAGAAGTAATGTTTCTTGGTAGATATAGTGTGGTATCTAGATGTGTAGTACTACTATTGTGTATATGTTTTACATGTTGTACCTATGGTGTTGTATACATATGGCGTTATGTACATGTTTCATATGAGGTATTGTGTACATATGTTGTTGTGTACATGTTGCATATATGGTGTTGTGTACATATGGTGTCGTGTGCATGTTGTATATAGGGTGCTATATACATATGGTGTTGTGGACATGTTGTATGTGGTATTGTGTACATATGGTGCCATGTGCATGTTGTATAAGTGGTGTTGTGTACATGTGGTACATGTGGTGCTATGTGCATGTGGTGTTGTGTACATGTGGTGTTATGTGCATGTGGTGATGTATACAAGTTGTGCATGTGGTGTTGTGTACACGTTGTGCAAGTGGTGATGTGTTACTGGTATTGTGTAGTCATTGTGTCGCGAAATGTGTATTCGTTTTGTTGTACTGTATGTATTGTGTCATACATAGGGTGTAGGTGTATGTGTTGTGTTGCACACTGGATGAAGGTGTATGTGTTGGGTTGTATACTAGGTGTATGTGTATTTATTATGTGGTACATCATGTGTGTGGGTGTATGCATTTGATGTACATTGTGTGTATGTGTATGTGATTGAAGAGAAGAGAAGGCATTGGGTGCTTGTTGGGTTTGGAAATCTATTTAGTGTGTACGGAAAAATAAAATAACAATTATAGAAGCACAAGACCGATTCAAGGATAAGTATAAGTACTTTATTTTAGTTTTAATTATGCATATGGTCTATGATTTTTATTTATGATGGTTACATGTAATCTATAATTTGATTTATGATGGTTGAATTTTGAGCTAACTAGATGTGATATGTTTATACATGATGATTTGATCAAAGAGTTAGTTTTAGTTGTTGTGATAGGAAGTAAACAGGATTGCAGGTGTACCTTATTTGAAAGCTACCAATGAGGTATGATTTGAATTTAATTCAATTTATTTTAATCTAATGGAAATTTTGTGCTTGGTATAGGAAATCGTGGAAAAGGCCCAGGTTTGGGTGGTTGAAATTGCTCGGTTTGGGTGGTTGGAAGTGATTGCAAGAATGTTAGTAGCAGCAGTGAAAGGATTGGAACATGCAACAATATGTTGGTAAAGAATTTAGGATCAGGGCCATTGTGGGAACCGGTACCCAATAGAGTCCATTGATTTCTATGAGCATGCTATGACCAATATGATGGTTTTGATACATGTATATTACTTGGTTTCTGGACCTTCTGATGTGAGGAAACCTTTCCAAGGGATGGATCACCCGAGGGACTGGGTAGCAAAGAAGGGGATGCTAGTGAAACTTGGAAGGTGTGTGACTGCACGGAAGGGGGTTAACGAATTTCCCGAGGTTCTATGTAGCAAAGAAGGGAAGGTTGGGGAATAAATTTTTTTTGGTCATTATCATTGCCATATGGAATCATAAACACATTGGGAGTGTGCCCTGGAACAATGAGTCGGTAATTGTTCACTGAGAGAACAAGTAGCGCAAGGATCATAGTGCTAGACATTAGATGCAGGTTTGACTTTGGCAATGGATTCTAGACTTCCTAGGAAGGAGGTGAATCCTAGTACTACTTTTGAGGGTGGAGGTGTGAGCCTCTAGATTCCCTTATTTCTAATGTAGGCATCGTATCCTTTTATTTTCTAGTTGAGAAAAATGTGCATATGTATATGTGTGTATATAATGGTAAATATTGTATCGAGTTGTGTTTATAAAGCTCCATAGGCAATATGATTATTTTTTGGTTAAAGTAAATGTCCATGAGTATATATATGGTTGTTATTGTAAATAACATAATGAGTTGTGTTATAAGGCTCCAGTAAACGGTATGATTGTCATGATTTCACCAGTGGTCATTATAAATAATGCAACGAGCTATGTTATAAATCTCCATGGGAAAAATGTTTTGTTTTCAACATTTTTAAGGCCATAGGTTTCATAGAGCACCCAGGACAGTGTTCCCCCAAGGGGGGCGGGGGGTTGTAGCAACCCCTGGTTGATTTTCCATGTAAAAAAATATAAGACTAAGGTCATGGGACACATATTCCAAGTTGAATGGTGGGAAAAACATCCTAGTGGGTGTCACATTTGGTTTATTAATGGTTGTGGAAATTGAAAAAGGCATTGGGAAAATCAAAGTGGAAATAATTAGCATTTTATTTATGAAATAAAGGAAAATAGGAGAAAAGGAAGATGAAGAGTCACAAATGTGTATGCAAGGGAAATTAGAGGAAAAATGAAGGAAAATGATGAAAATAGGTGCATCAATAATAATAATAAAAATTGAAGATCAATTCACGATATTTTGTGAGTTAAGTTTTGGAGCTCTCCTTTCATTATCTCATTCTCTCATAGCCTTGCACACTTAGAGAATTATTGGAGCATGCTTGGATAATTCTAGTTTCACATTGTATTTGGAGAAATAAGGAAAAGGAAAGCAAGAAAGCACAAGGGAAAAGTTGTATCAACAACTATAGCTAGATTACTTTGCAGGTAACAGATTTCATGTGTGATTTCCTTGTTGATTTGTGGATGCATGGTATATGCATGTGGTTTTTTGGTTATGTGTTGTCATTGGCATGGATATTTTCCTAGATTGACAATGGTTTTAGCCTTGCATTTTTATTTCTGAGATATCCATGGTGTTGTGGGTTTTTCCACTTGTTGTTTTTCCAATTGGTACTTATGTTCCTTATGGTTGTGGGTTGGAACATATGATCTGGAAGCCCTTTGAGTTACTATTCTTGGATTCTAGGTTGGGAAAAATGATCTCGAGCCCTTGGTGGGTTTATTTACTAGTCTTTGGAGCTAGGTTGGACAAACACTCTCGAGTGCTGGAAGGATGTGGGTTGAGTTACTAGTTCCTAGAGCCCTGGACAACTTGGGTAGAGACTGATCTGGTTAGTGTTAATGATGTCCGACTGTGAGGTGGAATCATTGGTTGAGGGTTGAGGTAGTTTGGCCTTTGAAAGCCCCAGTTTTCCTTGTCTTGGTTTATTCCATGAGATCCCACATTCATGCTTGGAATATGGCGCGATGGTGATTGGTTGAAAGAAAGATTTGGTTCAGCCCAATCTAAGGTCGAGTGGTAAGTAAAAGTCCCTAACTTGGTTGGTACTTTGCACACGTTAATATGTTTTATTCTTTATTGATGATTATTGAGCATAATTTCTAAGTTACTATTGTTTACATGAATTTTTTTTCATGGCTTTATTGTTGGTTAAGTATATGTTGCATGCATGGTGTATTTATTATTATATGATGTGCTCTTGATCTAGATCTAATTCATGATTTGACAGGTTCTTGGTTATTTTATATGGATGCATGAGAAAATATGTGTTTGTTGCAGCAATTATGTGAGGGAAGAAAGTCTTCTTTATGAACATCTGATGAAACTAATTAAGCAATGACCAAACTATGCATCCATGACTTACAAGTAATATAGTCACAAAGTGTTTGTAAAAATGAATAGACTGTGCTAGCAAGTTAAATCCCATTTTCGTTATTGCACCTTGGAAGTTGGATCATGCATAATAAGTCTCAACTCATGTTTACCCAAGTGGTAAGTATGTCAAAGTGGCTTAATGTGGGGTGGTTTTTTACAACCATGGTGTTGTATGGGACTGAGTGGTGAGTTTAAAAAAGAATCCATTGGTGGGTCGTTGGACATTCATTGATATGTCTGAAAGTGAGATGCAAGACTGGGTAAAAAATAAATGGTCCCCCATTCTTAATTATGCCCTAAGGGTCAGTATGTTGATGAACATATGGTTTGAGGTACACTTTCTCCATTAAGATGATGCAAAGTGTATTCTCAAGACTCCCTGGGTGTAAGGTCGCAGTTTTTTGCAACTACATAGGTGGTACATTGGTTTCAATTAACTATCTGAGACTTTGATTAATAGATATGTTTGTGTCAAGCTACCTAGACTCCCGTTGGAATTATGGACTTGGAAGGTTTTCATGGAGATTGGGGATTCAATCAGATGCTTTTTTTACATGGATCCAAACTCTCTGGGTGCTAGTGATAAGTGGATCACTTCGATTTTGGCTGAGGTTAATTTTTCGGGGGGCCTTCCTGAGAATATTGATTTGGAGTAGGGGTTGATAAAAATTCGACATTGTGTGGAATTTTGGGGCATTCCCTTAAGGTGACTCTTTTTTCATCACACTGATCATCTCATGAATTGGTTCTCTCGCAAGTCTTGGTTTTCCGTGGGAGATTTGCATCAGAAGTTTGTTTGTGGGTATTGTTGGCGAAGGAAATCAATTTCTCAAAATTTTCACATGTGCCTAGGTTTTTCTCAATTTCATGACTCTAATGAGCTTGTTTATAATTCAGAAAAACTTCCTTCTTCTTCTTCTATTTTTGCGTCTTATATGGAGGAATTAGGAGTTCATTTAGATGTGGAATCTTATGGTCATGATTTTTCCTGGGACAAACAACTTCCTCTTAAACTCGAATCTCACTTGCCTGTATCAGCTGCATTGACCACTAATGATATTATGATCTATGAACCCTCTTCGATTCATAATTTATGTAAACTGTTGTGTTCACATTCCCTCAATCCTCCAAATCCTCCTCAGGTTCCTCAAATTTTGGGTATTCCCCTCCCTTGTGCTTCGCAGAGTGTAGTCAACATTGTGGTGGATGTTCCTTCATCTGGTGTCAAATCTGGGCCCTCTTAAGTGGATGTTATTCCGCTTGATTCATCTTCCCATAATTTTTTGGGTTGTGACATCGAATTTTTGTTGAGAAAATTAGTTATGGATCTTGCATCACTCTCCATCCACAAAGCTAAAGATACCCATCTGTCTCCTTCCATTAACCTTGTTTAGCTATAAATATTATGGTTCGTAAGCGTGACGAAAAATTGTAGTAGACATTTTTGTGGGAAAACAACTACTAAATCTCTGGCCTCTTCTTTGGATGGTTCCCTTCGGGACATCCCCATAATTTCTTCCGATGACTCTTGGGCACTTAGAGCTACTAAGCCTATAAATGGGTGTCTTTATGAATATTTTATCTCTCAATCCCAGAGGGTTGGGGGATACCTCCAAAAAATTATCCCTTAAACATCTGATTTATTTTGTTCAACCCTTTATTATTTTTATTCAAGGATCCATGTCTACGAAGGAAATATCTAAGGAATATTTCTTGTCCATTTTTCCAGTTTGGTACTTAGTTTTTGTTGATTCTTGTGGTACTTCTGGTGGTTTGGTGGCGCTTTGGAATCCTCACTGGGTGAAAGTCAAAGTTTTCAATTTTTTTCACTGGTATTTTTCTCACTAGTTTTGTAAGGGGTGTCCCTTGTCGTATGCATTTCCTAAATATTTATGCTCCTTGTTGGGACAAACTGGATTTTTGGGTCAAAATGGATGAATGTGGTATTCTAAATATTGGGTATTTTTTTATTGCTAGGGATTTAAATGCCACATTTTCTAGTGAAGAGATTTTGGGTTATCACTGTAGAACAAACCCTCTTTGGATTCATCTTAAAGATTTGTTTACGGAGAACCATATTGTTGATGTTTTGTCATTTCCTTTTGTCCCAACCTAGAATAATGGTAGGTATGGCCTGGATCATATCGAAAAAAGGCTTGACAAATTTATGATTCACGAGAACATTTTGGAAATGTTGGGTAATGTTAGATCTTGGTTCTTGTGGGCTAAATGATCATACCATCAACCGATTATATTGTAGTGGAGAGGGGATGAGGTGCGGAGGGGCATCCCCTTTAAGTTTAACATGGTTTAATTACAAGAGGATACTTTTAATACTCTTGTGCAAGAATTTTGGACTTCAGTGGGTGCTCATAGGGATGAGTCGACCATAGATTTGATAACAAGGAAATTAAGTAATCTCAAGCACATAGTTCATATTTAATGGGAAAAATCTCAAAAAGCTAAATTGAAGAGGGACCAATGACATATCGATGAATAAAGGGAGCAGTTGGGCAATAATATGGACCATGTATCATTGTCTCGAGGTCTCTTGAATAACATGAAAGAGTTTGAGAGGAGCAAAAGAAACATCCTAAATATCCAAGAGGCTTCCTGGTGACTGAAAAGTCGAGCCATTTGGATTCAAGTGGGAGATCCTAATATGATATATTTTCATCAATTTTCCAACCAAAGGAGGAATAAAAATGCTATATGGGAAATGGAGTCAGCAGGGGGTGGGAGAATATATTCCACAATAGATATTCAGAAGAAGGTTGTTAGATATTTTGAGACATTATATTCAGCCCATTCTAGGGTGGACATAGAAGATCATATTTGGGGGATTGAGAATTTCCCTTCCATGTTCTTGGAGGAGTTGAATTTTTTCCTGAGTAGACCTGTTCCATCAATGAAATTTCCAGGTTTCTCAATTCTTTTGCGAAGGATGAGTGTCCAAGCACATATGGTTGGACTGTAGAACTTTTTTTGCATTTCTTCTAAATTATGGGGCAGGATATATTGAACATGGTTGAAGAATATCGCTTCTTTGGTCGGGTATCTAGAGTGATTAACTCCACTTTCATTGCCCTCATCCCAAAATCATCCCATATGACTTATTTCTCTAATTTTTGGTTGATTTCTCTCTTCAATATCACCTACAAATTGATTTCAAAAGTCATTGCAAGTAGGATTAAGGATGTCTTGTCAAAATACGTCTCGCCAGAACAATTTGGATTTCTCTATAGATGCTAGATGCATTATGTTGTGGCTACTGCACAGGAATGTCTACATTCCATTCATACTAAGAAGAAAGATGTTTTGGTAATGAAATTGGACTTGCACAAGGCATATGATTGCATTAATTGGTCATATTTACGCCTGATACTTTTGAAAGTTGGGCTCTCTGTAGACAATGTAGGTTAGATAATGGCATGTGTGCCCTCTACAAACTTTATGGGTGTTAATTAATGGTTTCCCATCAAACTTCTTCCGATCCAACAAAGGAATTCAACAGGGGTGCTCTTTTTCCCCATTATTATTCATCTTAGTCATGGATAGGATGAGTTTGATGATTAAGGAAGCACATTTGTAGGGATCTTTCTATGGGTTACGGGTATCTCAACTTGTCCCCATCACATACCTTTTTTTTTGGCGATGTACTAACATTTGGACAGGTCTCCTTGGACCAATGGAAGACATTATGCCACATTCTCGACGGATGCAATGAAACATCGGGCTTGATTATGAATGGTAATAAATCCCTACTGATTCAATCCTTTGGTGATATGGAGGTGATTAATAATATTTCCAAGTTGTTCAATGTAGAGGCCTCACACATTGAGGAAGGTATTGCATATTTAGGTTTCAGATTGAAGCCCAACAAATAAAATATTTCTTACTGGGGCTCGTTAGTGGATAAGTTTCTGAATCATATTTCCCTTTGGATGCACCATTGGCTTTCCTTGGGAGGTCAGTATATTTTAATTCAATCAGATTTACAACATCCGTTGGTGTATTGGATGCATCTATTCTGGCTTCTTGTAAATCTTATTAAGAGAATTAAAGCTATCATGGCACACTTCCTATGGTCTGGGAACAAGGGGATCTGAAAATATCATATGGCTTGCTTTGATGCCATAACAAAAGGGAAAGATGCAAGTGGATGGGGAATCCTAGACCTGAAGGCTTTCGGTTGGGCCTTAATATCTAAAACATTATGGAGGGATATCTTTGGTAGTGGAATACAAAAAGGCATTATTTTGGATAAATATGTGAAGGATAGGGACATCTTGGAATGGTACAAAATTAGGGGCAAGATTGGTGTGAGAAATCGTTTCTACATTTGGCAAAGCTTATTCAAAGTTAGTAGATGGTTGTTTGGTAAGTTGCACTAGTCGTTCGGTAGGGGCGATAAAATATTGATTGGATTTGATTCAATACCTGGATTTAGATCCTCATTGAATATATCCATTGGTCTCATCAATGCTTGTTATGCAAGAGGAATTTTCTTCTTGGATGAGGCAATACAGAGTTCACATGCATATTTCGTATATTCCTTGTGGAAGAGTGCTACCGAGATTGGTCTAACAGGTGTATTTCCTGAGTCCTAGCAACAGTTTGTTCATGAACTTCAGTTTTCAGATTTAATGAAGAAGGCCACGAGTGATTCTTTGGCCTAGAACGAAACTACGAAAAATGGATTAGTGGCGGTTTCTGATATTTACAATTTTATTTCCTACAAGATCAACTATTTAACTAATTTGTGTTGGTACAAGAAAGCTTGGAGGTGGGAAGTCACTTTGAAGAGTATCATCTTTTTTTGGATTGTTTTGAAAAACAAAATTCTCACTTGGGACAACATCTCTAAAATGGAATTTTAGTGTCTGAGTTGGTGTGAATTTTTCCAACAAGAGCAGGAAAGTGTTGTGCATTTGTTCATTCAGTGCCCCATGTCATAAGAGGTTTGGTTGTGCATTCTAAAATGTGTTCATCTTCCACAAACATGTACCTTTGACCCCCTTGGAACATGCTATCGATGGTGGTTTCATAGGAGACAAAAATATAAATATCTTCCATTGTATGTTTCCTAGGAGATTTGGAGAGCTAGAAACTCTTTGATCTTTGAAGATAGGTCGTTAAACTGCTTCATGATTTGATCAAATATTTTGGCATGGTTGTCGAATGGGAGGAATACAAAGCAAGCCGATAAAATTCCCATAACGTTGTCTTTTCAATTGTAGGTGGCTTTTTCCAGCCGATTTTTTTTTATGGTGTGGCTCAAGGTGGTAGTTGCGGTTGAAAAGCATGGTTGAGGATGAATCCTTTGATTAATTTTCTCCTTTACTGGCATGGGGGAAAGGGCTCAAACTCCAAATTTGATCTCTTAGCCCTATGGGGTTTGTTGTTTTTTGCTAAGCGTTTTGAGATGGAGAACATTTCTATATATGGGGACTCTAGAGCTATTATTGATGCAATCATTGGGCAATCCTCTCTCTTGGCACCCTTCAGGTCTAGTTGGATGGATCGTATAGAGCATTTAAAGCAGCCTTTTGTGAATATTGCTTTCATCCATGTGTATAGGGAAATTAATGCAGTGGCAGATGGATTATCTAAGCGAGGTTTGTTCGCTGTTGTTGGCTCTCTGCATTACAATTTCTATGTAGATAACAGGGAGATGTTTGTGGGAAAAAAATGATCTATGAGATACTTACTTCTCGGGTTTTTTATGCGGGTTGCTTTTTTTAGGATGGATGGATTTATGTATATTTTTTTGGTCGCGGGATTGCACCACTCTATGGAGTATGCTTTTAGACTATATTTAATTTTTGTCTGTGTTGTTCATGCTTGGATCTTTTGGCTCCTAGATATAATATGCTTTAGTTCGAATGTATAGATTTATGAGAGCCCATCAATTTTTATTTTGGTGAACATTATGCAATATACAGACTATATGTATTGGGTTTGTTCGATTAATAGAAATTCCAACATTTTTTTCTTCGAAAAAAAAAGTGTGGAGAGTGATGATTTCTCAAAGTGCAAACTATTTTTTTTAGTGCAAAACTTGAAAAAAAGTTTGCACCTAGGGAGACTTGATCCTTCTCTTGACTTGATAGTTATGGGGTTAAGATGAATCTACGGTGATTTAATTATTAATATTTAATAATATTATTATTTTATTTTGTTCTATCTTTTTAAATTTAATTTAATTTTTATTTTCATCTATTTTGACTGAGCCAAAATATATAACATAACATAACCTTCTAACATCTCTTCCATACTAGAGAGTGCATCTCCACACAATAATAGTATTTACAGTAGAAAAACCTATCATAACTCAGTTACCAAATCAATGATAGAGACAACCATTACTAACAACTAATAAAAAATGACTCATCACTCTTTTTCAAAAAAAATCATGACATTTAGAATTACCCTACTGATAATCCATTAAAAAAAAAAAAAAAAAAAAACAAAATTCCACTCCTCTTAAATTCCTTTAGATCTTAAACCATTAACTTAAATAAGTCAAAGAAAAAAATCAATGAAACCTACAACATTCACATACTCTCAACTCATAATGATACGATGTAAAACGACTCTCATCGAAATTTCATTAATTTTATTTTAAATGAATCAAGATTTAAAAATAGTAAAAACTCTTTTTCTGTATTGTTAGATTCGGAGAACTGAAAAAGACCATTCCACAACTAAACGGTATGGTGCTGGACAACACTGAGGGCACAGTCACGTTGGGATGGGGGCTAACCATTGCGTCATATGACCCTACATGTTTGTCATAGGCAGACGAGTGTTGAATAAAAGGTGGTCGGAGGGGGAACATAAGGAGGAGGATGCTCTGACTGCGACTGACCAGGGGCCTACCCTTTGGCGCTCGACGGGCTATGAGGGAACTACGCACCAGCCCTGTTCTCTCAGCCGCCATTAATTTGAAATTAGGGTAACTTAACACCAAAGCAAGAATAATAGGGACCTGTGTTTGGCGGCCGCTCATTTAGGGATCGACACCGTTTATTTTCGCCGCGCCTGTCACTATCGACTCTTGCCCCTTTCACGATTTATTTTATTCCAACTAATAAGCACCGCATAATCAAACTTTTGGTCAATCCTAAGAAGCCACTTGTCTAAAAGATGACGTGTGAAATGAGAGCTACGGTCCGTGTCATTTTCCCTCTTGTCAAATTTGTAAGTACTTTACTTTATTCCTTCCATTCATTACACGTTATTTTGGTAAAACATGGACAAAAAGTTATTAGACTTCATTCCGGTTTATTAACCCTGCATTTTCTCAACTATGGTTAATTATGCATTTTTATTTTTTATTTTTATATAATTTTTGGCGTGAAGAAATTGTGTGGACGGTCAAAAGTGCCCAGTGTACAACCACATTAGAGCTCAATTTCATAATCTTTGTTGCAACTCTGACCTTCTTAGCCTTTTAAGATGTCAAAATTATAGTGAGCTCAGGACGTTTCTCTCCAAGCTTTTTGAACATAGGAATAAAATCTTAAATCAAACTAAATAACTCTTTTCTTTAGGTCCGATAGACCAAAGATTGGTCTCAGTGGACATTAACCATCATCAATATTATTTGAACGTTATTTTTAAGATTATAGAAAGAGTTGTCTATGGAGGTGGAGGAATTGCCTGGACGACCAAAATTGGTCGGGGCAATTTTTTTTTAAGAAATCTTGCAGTAGTAGTGTTTGAATCATGTTTTTGATGGTGGAAATGGATTCAGCACCATCAAAAACCTCTAAAGCACCTAAAATATTGAAGTTTGATAACTATAACTTGGATTTACAAAAATCCTTGCCAGATTTTCTTAAAATCTTAACAGAATTTCCATGATTTTCAAGGCAAAAAAACAATCCTATTAAACTATGACTTATAGAAATCATATAATCCAATAAAAATAATCTAATTCTATCTTTTAGCATCCTACTTTTTTTCAATAAAAAAATAAATTGAAGAATATAAAAATTGTAATTCCAGCTATTGTTTATCACCAAATTCTAATAATAAAATTTTAATAATGATTGCTGGAAATTTCCAAATCTTAATTTTTTTAGACTTTTCCATCATTTGAATTATGAAAAGCCACAATGCAAATGAAATTCAATGTCTTGTAAAAGAGAGATCGCATATGTTGTTCAAGGGTTTAATTTTAAAGATATTTTATAAGAGTGACATACGATATTAAAAAGTATTTAAAGATATATGGTTTTGGGAAAACCATATCCATTATCTTCTGTGTGTGGATATGGATTTTATCACGGTGTTTGGTAGGTTATTTACAATATTAATATTTTATTTGTGTGAATATATTTCTTAGTAAATTTGTTTTGAGAAAGAATCGGGCGTTATATTAAAGTGCTTAAAAATGACCTCAGTAATTTTTTATTTATGTAATTTTAGTTGTTTTTATTTAGAAATATTATTTAGGATTTCCAATGCAAGTTTTTTAATTTATGGATGTGGATTTTATTTATTTATATGAATGGATTTATTGTAATGGAGACTAGAAAGTAAGATCTTTGCGAGATATGGATGTTTAATCAAAACATAAAAGTAAGGTGCTTATCAAGATAATTAAGTCATTAATCTTGTATTTTTGTGATTAGAATTTATTGATTTTGTATTTGTGTAAATGAAGTTGTCATGATCTAGCAAAATTGTTTGGGGATTGAAACTTAAGACCTTTTATTTGTGGATATGGACCTATAAAAAAAAATTAGACAATGTTGATCAACGAGATACCCACATTATTAATATTTTATTCCTATCAACAAAGTTATCATGATATAGACTTGTGGACTAGCTAGAGCAATTTAATGATTTGACCTTCACAGAGGAGCTATTGGGGTTGATCCCATGAGGTACATGTCTCTATTGGAAGCCTCAATAGACTCCCCTACTATATCAGGCACCATACTTAGCATTCTTGGGATTACATTAATTACCACCCACAAAAGGCAGACAAGTGTCTGTGGATTTCCCATGAGATATTCCTTGGAAATAAAATGTTACCATGGTCTACAAAACTCTCAGGGTTGGAACTCAATATATTTTAGCTATCTATGTGGCTTATAATATAAAACATTAGATTGATATGTTAAATGAGAACAAAAGTGTTAAGATCTAACAATATTGATTGACGGTTTGAACTTGAGACCTTTTATCTATGGATATCTATCTTTAACACAAAATACCATACAAGATTTTTAAGCAAGCTATCCATATCATTAATTCTTTTATTCCTATTCAAATAGAGATGTCATGATCTAGAAAAATCACTTGAGCTTTGTATTGAAGAGCTTTTGCTTGAGGGTATGAATACTTAACCAAAACACTAGATCAAGTCTCGTGAATGGAGTTGCCATGATCTAGCAAGAATGCTTGAGGATTGGAGTTCAAAATATTCTACATAGAGATATAGATCTTAACCAAAATACTAAATTCGGGTGTTCAACAAGGTATCCACAAAATTAATATTTTGTTCCTGTTAACATAGTTGCCATGATCTAAAATTATCATTTGGGATTCAGAACTCAAAACCATTTACCTATGGATGATATAGCAAAGTCCCTTGTAGATTGAAACTCAATGACTTTGTTTTATATATGTGGATAATAAGAGAAAACATTGGGCTCAAGTATTCAAAAAAGTACTTGCATAATTAATATCTTATTCCTATGATCATAATTGTCATGATCTAGAAAGATTGCTTAGGGGTTGGAACTTAGAGCCACATACCTGTGGGTATTTATCTTTAATCAATTCTACTTGAATGGGATTTTTAGCAAGGTGTCCATGTTATAGCATCATTTCTCACCTTGACATGATTCATGATTGCTTCATGGCTTTATGGGCACCCATTCCTACAGACTTGGACAAATTCACCTAAAAACAGTGGAAAATCCTTCATACGCGACTATGCCCGTGTTTTTCCGCGTGTATACGAGCAGTCAGACTTTCCGTATGCCATTTTAATGATTAAAAAATATATAAAAACCCCTAATTTCGCGCTGGGTTGATGGTTACTCAGGTAGTTCAACCACCCCAGCCCGTGGCCAACTGTTTCCAACTGCTGAAACTACTTGGAGGGACTATAAAAAGACCTCACATGTATGGCCTAAGGGAGAGAGAGAATTATTATTATTATACTCTGTTGGTTCCCTATCCAAGTCTGATTCCCCGTGCCTCCTGCACTTTCCCAGTTCATTTCAGGAAACCCTTGTTTCCTTGAGATACACATCCCTTTATATGTTATCTCGTATGCACCGGTTTGGAAGGAGTCTTAGCGAGGCAAGGGCTGGACGGATCCGGACGACGGTCTGCGAAGGCCTTGGAAGGATCAGGTGATCTCTCCACTTACTTTTGTACGTACTATTTTTATAATACAGAAGTATCATGCTGTTCCCGAAATAGACGTGTTAGTGTATGCTTTATGGATGAAGAATATTTGTTATACATGCATTCATGATGATTTATTTAATGTTTTATATGAATCTCACTAACATATAGAGTAGAAATATACTGTACAACTTGTCCTTTGTGCTGGTTTCTTCTTGTATTTCAGGTGAAGGAGGAAGGACGGTTGCAGGGAGTTTGAACTCCACGTGGATCTACTTCAAACGTAGGACCAACGGGTAAACCTCTCATTCTACTCGATTTCGTTTTTATGAACGTGCATGATCGTGTGAGTCTCTGTTAAGTAGTACGCCCCTGCTCTGTGGAGGTTGAATCCCAACCAACCTCTAGGGTGTTAAATCCCCGAAACAGTCCATGTCACTAATTTCTATCAATATAGTCATCATGACCTGGTATGTTTGCTTAGGGTTGGAACTTAAGACCATTTTCTTGTAGACGTGGATACTTAAGCCAATCACTAAAGGGATGTGTTTTTCAAGGTACTCACATCATCACTCTTTTGTTCTTGTGAAGGTTGTTATGAACTAACTAGATTGCTTAGGAGTTGCAACTCAAAATCGTTTACCTATGGATATGGATTTGTAACCAAAACAATAAATCGAGGTGTTTCATGAAGGTGTAATTCACATCATTGACCTTGTAATTTACTTCAAACAAAGTTATCACAGTCTAACAATATTATTTTGGTGTCTAACAATATTATTTTGGTGTTGAACATGAAGCCTTTTACCTGCGAAAATGGATTCTTAAACAAAACATTAAATTTGATGTTTGGCAAGGTATATCCATGTCAATCTTTAATCCTTATGAAAAAAATTGCTTTGGGGATTAAAATTTAAGACCTCTTACTTATAAATATGGATCGATATCAAAATGATCAAGTAGATACATTCCTAAGCAAAGTGCTAATGAATTTTGAGAAAGTGTAAGAAATGCCCCCATTTCACCATGAACAAAAGTGGGAGCTCCCATTTCACCATTAACAAAAGTGGAGCCCTAAAAACATTCTTAATGTTCTTAGCCAAATTATTATCATATAAGAGATTATTTATAGAAGTTTTGAGTGTTTGTGTGGCCAACAACATTCTAATATAGGTCAAACAACATTCTAATACGTGCCTAGATAAAGATATAACCAATATCTTTTAATACCAATTCATTTAAGAAGCAACCATTTTGAAACAATAATTGTTAATAAGATATAACTTAAATTATCAAAATAAAAAATCATTATCTTCTCTAACGAAATTTAATTTTACTATAAATTTTTTCTTCTGCATAAAGCGTCGCAACCAAACTCTTACAATAATATGTCACAAAAGGAAATACTAGAAAATTGTTACAATAGGGTTTATATACTAAAGTAGGCCACCTTGAAAACCAAACACTCAATGAACCCATCCACATTCCAAAAACGAAACAAACTCTTACAATAATATGTTACAAAAGGAAATACTAGAAAATTGTTACAATAGGGTTTATATACTAAAGTAGGCCACCTTGAAAACCAAACACTCAATGAACCCATCCACATTCCAAAAACGAAACAAACATTTTATAGATACTTTGAAAGAATCTATCCTAATTTAAAGTTTATATGATTGGCATATGTACTTTTCCTTTTTGAAGCATTTGATTTCCTTTTATCAAATAATTACCTATATATATATATATATATATATATATATATATATATATATTTGCTAAGAGGAAATCATATATATATATCGCATAATTCATCTGAAAATTTAACTAGTCGATAATTAAAAGGTTTATACCCACTAAAAAAATAATCCAAAGTTATACTAAACTATAATTATTAACTTTTCCACGCCATTATTCAAAGATATACTAGTTTCACCCATTCGAAAAAAACACTCAATTTAAATCGAATATTTCCTATTGTGTTCACATGAAACAAATCTCTAACAGTTTTTATATCCCTATGAAAGCAAAAGTTGATTAAGTCTTTAAAAATTGAGGATCATCATAAACAAAGGTTGTGAGGGATAATCTTTTACCCTTTAACGTGGAGAATATTTTCTTACTTTAATCTCAAAATCTCGATAAAGTTCATGTAACAAATTTCCAAAAAATACTAGATACTAAAAATGAACTATAATAAGAGACACCACATGGAATGTGTATGAGATTGTGCCATTCTTTCACCATACTCCAAAACAAAATTGTGGCACTTCTTTTTCCTTATTAGCTAATGCGAAGCATAATTTCCTCCTAAATCAAAAAATAGATATATTCAATTATATATATGTAATGCATTTATCTTATTATTAAAATTGATTTATGATACTAATTAAAATGTAAAAATAAGTACAAATGGTATTTATATGCATACATATCTAATTGTAATTTAATTGTAATTTTTCAAATCAACATGTCTAATGTTACGATATTTAAATATTTAGGAGTTAGTTAAGACTAACTTGGTTCAATGGCTAATTTGGTTTAATTTCCCTTCACATAAAATTGTGTTTCTTTAGTATGTCTTAGTTGTATTGTAATCCAATAATCATGAAATGTTCTAAGCATAGAGTGATTTGATGACTCATATTCTTCTTGATACTGATAGCTATTGATATATGGCTTAACACTTTTTTGGTCCATGATCTCTATTTAAAGAGAATGAATGGTCATTGCTAATGATCGATTATGAAAAACTGTTATGTACATATTTTTTTTTTTTGAATTAGTGAAATTCCCTCAAGTGGCTACATTAGCTAGGGACATGGGTTGTTCCCACCTTAGAGGGTTATAATCATGTAAAAATACTCGTCTAGGATCTTTGATCTAATTGTGTGAGAGATCGCTTAAGGTGTTCATCATGTATGAAATACACTCTTTCCTTAAACATGGTGGTAGATTCCATTTGTAATATCTTTGATGTAGTTGTGGGAGAAATCACTTAAGGTATTCATCATGTATGGAATACCCTCTTTTCTTAAACATGGTGGTAAAGCCCATTTAAAGACCCACTCCTATTGTTGATTGAGATCATGAACTAATGTTACCACATGTAGCAAAATAATTTTAGGTTCCACAATTTTCGTACATTTTTTGGTTTAGTATTTTTATTGCATATAGAGTGCTACTTTTAGTTAAGAACACCTTTCATCTCATCCAAAAAGGTGTCCATTTTCCCACGATATGGATTTTTTGCTATATTTAGAGGTATAAACACTAAATACACCATTAAAATAAAATATTCGATTTTATTTCTTTTATTTTCAGTTTTCTACTCTTTCCATTCTACATATGTTCTTTGGCATGCAGTTCATGTGAAATCACCAAATTAAAGAAAAAAAAAGTTGGAATTTGTTTTATTTTATCCATATTCTCTTTGTCATGCACAATATGCAATCTCAACAAATCAGAAACAAAGAGAGAAATTGCATTTTCTATTTATCCCCATTGTTATTAGTTTCATTTTTTTTTCAAACTATTATTTGCATTTGGATGATCACAACTATTTTTTTTGAAAGCATGCACTTTGAAGTGAAGTAGCAACAATAGCAACAATAACAACAACATCCTCCCTCATTAGTACTTTTTTTTTGTGTTAAATCACTTGGTTAAACTTATTTTATTTAGTAATAAATCTTGAGTTCAAAACTCTTATTTTATTTACGCAAACTTGAGTTATTTCACAACTTTATTATAAAGTG
This sequence comes from Pinus albicaulis, assembly GCA_034641835.2. Lineage (NCBI taxonomy): Eukaryota > Viridiplantae > Streptophyta > Pinopsida > Pinales > Pinaceae > Pinus > Pinus albicaulis. Next base: position 154,395,416 of record CM076579.1, on the reverse strand, counting down.
TATTTCAATTATAATTAAAAGTGAATCACTATATATATATATATATATATATATATATATATATATATATATATAATTTTCCTTTTGCATGCAACTCTTATAAAATAACTTTATTGAAAAATTGATTCTCACTTGTTTTTGTAAAAGTGGGTTACTTCATACAATAAATTATTTATAAAAGAAAATTTATAGGAAAATATAGTGAGAGAAGGTTTTTTTTTTTTTAAATTTCTTTGCAATACCCATCACCATGTGGACAAAATTTCACCACCATGTGGCTTTTTGTTAGCATCAATATATATATTTTTTAATAAGGGCATAACTTTCACATTCGAAGTCCATTTTAGTGTGATTTTTTAAATATCCTATTTTTCCAAGAGATTTCCATCTAGAGAGTATGTTTCATCTTTTGAATCCATATTAATTGCATATTTTAGTATGCCCATTCCAAGTGAAATTTTTCTTACTAGTATCAATTACATCTTATGGAAATTCCATATTGGGGTTTTCCTAGGAAGTAAATGATTATACTTGATTACCTTGGGAAAAGAAAAATCCATCTCTAATCTAAAAAGAAATCCAAATGGAATAATAGGAATGATGAAACATATGGATTAATAAGAAGGTCATTTTTTCATGATTTATGATTTCATATCAAGAAATTAATGACTTGAATGCATAGGAAAAGTGGAAAAATATTTGATCAAACTTATCTGATTAGATCACATAGCTTTGAAATAAGTTAATTACTTTAATTCCTAGTTATATCTCTTGCATTGAAGAATATTTATATAAGTTCAAAACAATTATACCTTTACTTAAATATTATCAAGTCAATTTGAAGGATGAGTGATAGATGTATGTTATTCTTTCCAGGTTACTTGGTCTTGCATATTATTCTATCCTTCCTGATGCAGGGGCATTAGGCCCAAGACACTTTATGTACATAAATAAACCTAAGGGGGGTCTCATGTTTTGTTTCCCCATGTAAATATTCATAGTTGAGTTATTTTAGTTAATTTGAAGGGAAAATATTATAACTGCCCGAATGATTGATGGGCACCTGAAGAGATAGTTAGGCTAGCTTTAGGAGTCCAAGAGTCATCAAGGAAGTGAATCGATTGATTTCCAATATGTATAAAAATAAACCTCTGTGATAGAGTCAAGAAGCTTGCACCTAGACCTGCACAGACCTACGTAGAGAACTGCATAGAACTGTAGAATAGAGGAGAAGGGCCAATCGATTGAAGATCTGGCCGCTAGAAAGTTGTAAGTAGTGTCATTGTAGGATGAAGAATTGATTCAGTATTCTTGTGCATTTTTCGAGTTAAATCATGTGTGAATGAATATCTGCTTTGCTTGAATAAGTTCTGTGTGAATATATGTATGCATCCGGACGGAGGATAGTTGAAATCCGTGATAGTTAAGAAACCCGATGTTGGGATTGATGGTGCTCTGTATACAGTTAGAGGAACCGATGTTAATATGGTCGACTGTGTATCTCGACTGGTAGACGATGAACCAACGCGTGATAACCCTCTGTATTATGGAGTAAGGTGTTTATCTTCGTTCCGAATTGTGGATTGAATGCACGCAGAGAACCGAGATATTGTGTGAACGGTGCATTGTGGATTGGTCGACCCTGTGGAGGAGCGCTCAACTGTAAGCCTAGAGTTGAATGGCGTGGAACCCCGAGGTAAAAGGGCGGAACTTGGCGTGCCGAAGAGGAGCGGAACCTTGCGGATGAATAGTGAACGCAGGTTAAGGCTGGAAGCGGTTTTTATTGCACCACCTTTGCAGCGAAAGTGGTATTGAAATTTTCGGAGCGATTCCATAGAAGGGCTGACACGTGGCTCCAAAGGTTCGGGGAAAACCGCCTTCATTGCGCGCCATCGTGCGTTATCATTCGCGCATCTCCACCAAGTGATATCCGTTGGATCGTCAGGTTCGGTACGATGTGTTGTCAGTCGTCGGATGTGGATGGTCGTAGGCACTGGGGCCCAATTCTAGAATTATATTGATCGGAACCTTTTAACTTAAGGGTTGCAGGGTTAATGGAGGATGGTTAAATATGCGAAGGGGACGGACCATGAAAATATGTGGGTTAACCATATTGTGACGGTTTAATATTTGAACGGAGGTCATGACTATATAGTGATATAGCATTATATGCGGGTAGGGTGACTTCGTTTAATATGTGCACCTGCGAAGGGTTATATGACAAGGTTAATCATATATATTTGGCAGTCAATCCTTACGAATGTCGGGTTAATTGTATGAACAAATCACATATAGTATAGACACCTTTTGTATCATGGATTTAGAAAGTCATAGGGAACTATCACAAAACATGTGAAAATCGATATGTATAACTTAGCCACTGATAATGGTTATTTTCTATACAGGGAAAGAGGAAAACGAAGGGTTGCTGCTCTAAAGATAAGAACGAAGTGGAGATAACCGCTGTTCTTCTGGATGAGAACCAAACGTAAACATAGGGAGACAAGATCAAGGAGAATCGGCTCGGGCAAGAGAGAGAGGACACCAGCTCAGCGCAATAGCAAAGACTGGATGAAAGTTAACTGTTTTGCGAATCCCTGCTTTACTTATCTAATTGCTTGGACATCTCCGCCATCGTTTTTATAAAAAGAGACAAGTACTGTTAGTTTAGAGACAGAGAATGGCGAGATAAGATACGTTTGATGTAATCTTTTGTAAAACATTCAATTTGGTTATTCAGCTTTGTTGAGAATTGGTTCGATGTATTTTTGATCAATGTATTAATGAAAGACTGGTGATTATTCCATCTTCGCATCTGCGTTAACCTAAAGCGGTGTATCCTTGGAGGCTAAGGGCCCGGCCCCGAAGGACACTTGCTTCTGTACCATTACAGCTTCGTTTATGTGTGGTTTGTTCATTACTGTTAGTTGATTATTTGATATGCTTATACGTTCAGATTACATGCTCTGTTTAAGTTGAATCATTGAAGTTTCTACAGCCAGATTTTTGTGTTAACTCTGCATTGCGTTCTTATTCCTTTCTAGAGTTAATCGCATATCCTTACTGTCAAGCTACAGAGCTGTTCTATTGACATTTGTGTTGTGTGCGTTTCTAATGCATCAGTATTATTCCATAATTCCCAAACTGTTATTGCCGTTCCATTAATATGATTTGTGTCATTTGCCTTTAGAATAACAGAGTGTTCCTTGATTGCAAAGAGTGCATAGATTAAGTTTGAATATAACCCGCGGGACTTAGTATTCATTTGCTGTACTATTTTAGAGTTGCTGTTCCATTTCAGAATTATAGTTTAATCCTTTATTTCCTTTGCTGTTCTATTTATCTGCATTTGATGGTTTGCTGTGAGAGATGATATAAGACTGTAGTGAGCAGTATCAGTCACTGTTTAGCTCCCAGGCTTGCGATCTATGCTTGAGTTCTTTTTCTATCAGTTTCTGAAGGGATGGTTTATCATTACCGAACCCTTGACTGATGAGTTGTTGAGTTTCCTGAGTGTGTGATTTACTTCTTTAAAGCAATTTGATTTCAGTTAAGCATCCATTTACTCTTGTATTTCTTAACGCACTGTACTACTAGCATTACTCTGACGAATGAGCCTCGGATTGAGTCACTCTTTGTAATGACAAAACGCTCTCGGGTTGACATATTAATGTGAGGTGAATAGAGGTGAAAGAGACCCTTTTTATAGATCTACATTTTGGCGCCGTTGCCGGGGAAAGAGTGAAGCCATTTGTCTTTTTCAGAGTAGTGTACAAGCCTGCTAGGGAGGAGTTGGATCCTAAAAACGGAAGGTAAGAACCTACCTGCAGAGCATGTAAAAGACCTGCTCATTATCCGCTTTCCTAACAGATTTGTTTTTGCTTGTTTGAATAGAAGTTCGTAGTTTATTTTTGAGTGCATGACTAAGCAGAAAAAACCAGAAAAAAATATCAAACCCCCATCCAAACCTGAAAAATCTAAGGGGCCGGTGACCCTTGGCCGAACAACCTTCATAGACGAAATCTATAAGAAAACAGAGTCTCAGCCATCAGTAGGTTTCAAGAAAAACACTTCTAAACCACCTACTAGTTCCCTTCAGGCCACAGGATCACCATCTGTAGCCTGTGCCGAGGTGCATAGTCAAACTGAGGAGCAGGACTTTCAAGAAGTTGAAAATTCCACTCCAGAATTATTGCAGGAAGGGAACTCTAGCAACTTTTGTGAAGGAGAAGGAGAAACAGGGGAAACCGAGGAACCAAAATCTCCTCTTGAAACAAATCAGCCATTAGATAGCACAGATAAGGGGAGTGCCGCGAAAGTCATTCAATCTCCTCAAACACCCGGTATTCCCATTATTCCGGATAAAGGAAGTGCTATTAAAAAGATCCCTGTCAAAACCGTTCCCAACCAACCTAGGAATACCCTCCTAGATATCCCAGAAGGTTACTGGCATATATTCGATCCCATGGCTCAAAACCAACCAAACGCTCAAAACCAGCCAAACACTCAAACCTCTACATTACAATATCCTATAGTGGATTCTGCAGCAAATGCACCCATGAAAGCGATCCCTCTTCAGCATATCCCCACATTTCATGGACTCACATCAGAGGATCCGGATGCATTCCTATTCGAATTCGATGTGTTATGTCGGGGGTACGATTACACCACCGATCCCCAAAAATTGAAATTATTCCCTTCTACATTGAAAGGGGCTGCCTTAAGATGGTTTATGGGGCTAGGTGGTGGGGTTATCAACAATTGGGATCAAATGAAAGAATCCTTCTTAAAGAAATACCAGGATTATTGTAGGTCTAGAGAATTAAAAGACGAAATATTTCAAATGATAGCCAGACCAAATGAAACATTAGAGGAGTATGTGGAACGTTTTCAGTATAATTTACAAAGATCTCCTTATGCATCGCTACCTTTACCTGATAATGTGTTAAAAACCGCATTAATGAGGGGCATGAAGGAACAATGGATTGAAACATTAAACATTATGGGCAAAGGGGATATTTATCAAGAGAATTTTACTGACATCCTTGACTTATGTATCAGGAGTTCGAGAGGCAGCACAAGAATAAAACCGCAAGAATATGATCGGTTTGCAAGAGATAACAAAGTATCAGCAGAAGGAGTAACACGTGCAGAAATTGGAAATTTATTAGAAAATTTTAAAACTGATATTATGGGGACACTAACTACACAACTTGATATTGTGCAGGCTAAACAGAAGCAGCTGGAGGCAGAACAGAATTTGGCAATCTTCTGCCCCCGATGCAGAAAAACACAAACACAAGGAGTGCCCGTTGGGATAAACCAAAGACAGCCATTCAGACAAAAGACCACCATTGAGAGCCGTCACTTCCAGGATTGTTACAAAGATATAAGGAAGTGGTATGAAGAACCGTGGTTGTGAATTCGATCAACCAGCGCCGCCCATGGCAGCCGAGACAACCTGGTATGTTTCCGGACCCAACCTCTTTCTTTCAAAACCCACAGTATAATGCCCAACAATATGGTATGTGGCAAAATCAATCTCAAACCCCATTTACAAACTGGTCACCACAATCATTTCCTTCTTCAAATCCATGGCTGAATCAAACAAGCCAATCTGGTTGGCCGAATTTCCCTTACACTCCACCATATTGGAAAAATGGCCCATATCCTTCACAATGGACCCCCTCTACTTCACAAAGTTCACCCTGGCAGACAAGCTGGCAAAGACCGATGTACCACCCAGCCGGAACGATTCCGCTCCCTCAACCTACTTTGCCATCTTTACAACAAAATCCCCAGTCTAACTTGAGGCCGCAACTCCCAGCCCAACCCGATCCCAATCCAAACAACAGGCAGGTCCAATCTATTCAAATCATAGAATCACCAGAACCAGGACCTGATTTAAAAGAGTGCAACGACCTTCAGTTAAGATCTGGGCGTATAATTGAAACCGAGGGAGATAAAACAGTTCATATTGAAGATCAGTTACCCAGAGAACATCAGTCACAACAAGAGGATGTAAATAAGCAACAAACTCATAATCACGCAACCACATCCTCTCCTCCGGTCCCAGAACGATTAGCCATACCTCGATCCATACAATACCCTGACTTTGACATTCTGGGAGAATTACAAAACTTGTACATAAAAATTCCATTCCTCCAAGCTATTCAAGACATTCCCATATACGCCAAAACCATAAAAGAGTTGTGCATAAAGAAACCAAGGAGGAATATAACAAACAATCCAAGAGTCCAAGTAGTTGACACCTTATCTGACCTATTGTCGGGAAGAGAAACACCCCTTAAATATGAAGACCCCGGGAATCCAATTATAACTGTTCAAATTTATGGCCAGACCCTGCCTAATGCCTTAGTTGATTTAGGGGCTGCAATTAATATTTTAACAACCACAACTTGCCAAAAGCTCGGAATTACATCTGTAGAACCCACCTCTACTCTATTAGAATTGGCTGACCGATCTGTGGTTAGACCAGAGGGCACTCTACATGATGTCATGGTCTCTGTAGAATCCTGGGAGTATCCATCTGATTTCCTGATAATTAATCCAAAAACCCGACTTGATGGACACCCGCTAATTTTAGGTAGACCTTGGCTCGCTACTGCCGATGCCTACATTGGCTGTCGGCAGGGAAATATGACCATAACCAGAGGACCAAATAGCAAAAATTTAGTTCTATATCCTCCAGCACAGCCAAGTGTCACAATGATTAAAACTAATAAACACCCTGTATCATACCTTACCGATAACATCAGATCTCCATTAACTATACAAGAGGCACTTGATTTCAAAGATCAAACAGAAGACGATGCCATTAACAATTTCATTACTCAAACTGAACCTCGCACACAATGTCACATGATAAAAGCAGCATTTGATAATGAGTTAGAAGAAGATCCCCTGAAATATATTCATGATCAAATAATACCTGTCACTTCTGTTGCAAATAGTAAAACTGTGGAAATTGCACCGGGGAAAACTTTAAACATCAATGCTAATCTCACACCGGAACAAGAAACAAAGCTCATCCATCTGTTAACAAAATATCAAGAAGCATTTGCATGGGAATACCCTGATATGAAAGGAATTGATCCCCAGTTATGTACCCATCACATTTACATAGAAAAAGATGCTAGACCTGTGCGTCAGCCGCAAAGGAGACTTAATCCCCATCTAAAAGATGTTGTAAAAATTGAACTTCAGAAACTTTTAGATGTGAATTTTATCTACCCTATCTCTGACAGTAAATGGGTCTCTCCACTTGTGGTGGTACCAAAAAAGAATGGGAAATCGAGAATTTGTGTGGATTATAGGGAACTTAACAAGGCAACACAAAAAGATCATTTTCCTCTTCCTTTCATAGATCAAGTATTGGACACTTTAGCAGGGAAGAAGTTCTTTTCTTTCCTGGATGGCTTCAGTGGATACAATCAGATTCAGATTGCCCCTGAAGACCAGGATAAAAATACCTTTACTTGTCCTTGGGGAACATTTGCCTATCGAGTTTTACCTTTTGGCTTATGTAATGCTCCTGCCACATTTCAGAGGGCTATCCTTAGTATTTTTGCAGATTTAATCAATGATGGACTTGAAGTTTACATGGATGACTTTACACCATACGGAGATGACTTCGATCCAGCTCTAGACACCCTAGAGAAAGTCCTACAACGCCGCATTGTTACTAGGCTTTGCTTAAGCAATGAAAAATGTTTTTTGATGATGACTGAAGGACTTATCCTAGGACACTATGTCTCAGCAGCCGGCATTCAGGTAGACCCGGCCAAAATTCAAATACTTTTGCTTATTCCCACTCCTACTACTCAAACAGAGGTACGCAGTTTTCTTGGATTTTCAGGTTATTATAGACGATTTATAGAGCATTATTCGCACATTGCCGCTCCTTTATATGCACTGACTGGTAACGTTGATTTTCTTTGGACAGACAAATGTGACCATGCGTTCGAGGATCTAAAGAAGCTTGTATCCACAGCCCCAGTCCTTCGAGGACCAAACTGGGACCTACCATTCCAGATATCATCTGATGTCTCAGATACAGCCATTGGTGCAGTCCTTGGGCAGGAAGAGGATAAAAAACCATATGCTATATATTACATCAGCAAAAATTTATCCCCTGCTGAATTGAATTACACTGTTACTGAAAAAGAATTTCTAGCTGTAATACATGCTGTCAATAAATTTAGACATTATATCATAGGCTACCCTGTCATCTTGTATACAGATCATTCTGCTATAAAATATTTAGCAAATAAGCCTATCACAAATGCCAGAGTAACTCGATGGTTAATCTTATTGCAGGAATTCGATATAACAATCAAGGACCGCCCTGGCAAAGAAAACCCTGTAGCCGATTTTCTTTCAAGGATACCAAAATCAAGCGATGCAGCAGTAGTGGAAGATCAATTTCCGGATGAACACCTGTTTGCTGTTGCTGTTCAAACGCCCTGGTATGCTGATGTTGCCAATTACCTTGCAGTAGGTAAATTACCAAAACATTTAACTCCTAATGAGCGTAAGCAGATTATTCAGAAAAGTTCTCGATTTTCGTGGATTTGAGGTTATTTGTTTCACACAGGAGCAGACATGCATATCAGGCGATGTGTTAGAGAGGATGAAATCTTTGACATCCTAAAAGCCTGTCACGATGGACCATGTGGGGGGCACTTCACTGAGCGTAGGACTGGACATAAAGTATTGCAGACAGGATATTACTGGCCTACGATCTTCAAAGATGCAAAGAAGTTCGTCCAAGCCTGTGACAGTTGCCAGCGAGCAGGACGACCTGGTCAAGCTGATGAAATGCCTCTGAAACCACAGTTAGTCATTGAACCATTCGAATGGTGGGCTCTGGATTTCGTTGGACCCATCAACCCTTCATCAAATCAAAAAACATATATTCTGGTGGCAACAGAATATGTCACCAAATGGGTTGAGGCAGAAGCATTACCAAGAGCCACAGAGGACTCTGTCATACAGTTCCTGTTTCTTTTATTTGTCCGTTATGGCCTTCCTAGGGAAATAATTACAGATGGAGGACCACCATTTGTTGGGCATAAATTAGCTGCAACACTTAACAATTATCATGTCTAGCATAAGATCACTACTCCATATCACCCAGAGGCGAATGGGCAGGTAGAAAGTAGCAATAAGATAATAGAATCAATCCTAACGAAAACTATTGCATCACATAGGCGTGACTGGGCTACCCGACTACCTGAAGCACTCTGGGCCTATCGAACCACATGGAGGAGCACCACTGCTTACTCACCTTATCAACTAGTGTTTGGAAAACAACCTATTTTTCCCATAGAATTCGAAATCCAAACACTGCGTACAGCACAGGAAGTTGGCCTAGACTTAACTGAGGCACAACTCAATCGACTACAGCAGATCAATGAATTAGACGAAATTCGACTCTCTGCACTACAAAATACAGCATTAATTCAACAACAGAGAGCCAAATGGCATGATGCGCTCATTAAGAATAAAGTCTTCCACGAGGGAGACTGGGCTTTGTTATACGATTCTCGGTTTCAGGACTTCCCTGGAAAACTTCAGACTCGATGGTTGGGACCATACGAAATCTAGAAGGTACATGACAATGGAACTCTTACTCTAATAACTATTGACGGTTCTGGATATGCATTTAAGGTAAATGGTCACCGAGTCCGTCTCTACCGTAAACCACTTACTCGGGAATCCTTCTGCCAGCAGATACGCCGAGATACTGATCTGGAGATCTTAGGAGAGGAAGAGAAATCTTCCTCACCTGCAATTCATTAAGGGTCTATTTCTTTTTGCAATTTGTACATAAAGTTTTTTTGTTTCTGAGTGATTCTTGTACATAAGTTTGATTTGAATAATTCTTGTCATTTTGTTGTTCCTTTTTCTTCCACAAAGTTTGATTTTTGCTCTTCTAATAGCATATGTGTGTTTTTTATATTGGTTTTGCTTGTTCTGCTGTTCCTTTTCTAAAGGAACAGCATTCGGATCTCTGCTGTTCCTTTTTCAGAAAAACGATATTGTTACGCTTATCGCTGTTACCACTGTTCCTTTTTCTTCAAAAAAAAAAAAAAAAAGCGTTCTTTTATTTCTGTGCTGACTTTTTCAACGGAATGGCATATGGAGTGTTTCGTATGATTGCCGTTCCTTTTCCCAAAAGGAACGGCATTTGCAGTTTTGTTCCTTTTTCTATTATCCATCGTTGTTACTTTTTCAACGGAACACTATTTGCATACTTTTGATCTCTTTGATGATTTAAATTGAGGATGCTTTTTCCCGTCTTCTTTCTAGTCTTCAAGCCTCAGCTATGCATTTATGCGATGAATATAAAGACACAACATACCGAAATCTGCAAACCATAAATCACTCTATCTATAAGGCTCTGCATTAATAAAAGGACAGATGGAAAGACATACTTATTTCTTACCTTTTGTGACATGGTTTTACTAATTTTTGCCATGATTGGTTATCTTTATCATGCCGATTCCCTTAAAAATCTTTTTATTAATATTTGGGAATAAGGGCAAAGAGTTTAAATCTTCCTATTGAGATAATAAGACTTCTTCCACCATTCCTACTCTTAAGGAGTGCTGAACCACCCTTTGTGTATAAATAAGGAAAAAGAAAAAACATGTCAAATGTAAAATGCAGGATAGGGGGTCTCATTGAGAGCCAGCCTACCATGATCATGAGGAGGGAAGTGAAGTGGCATTCCCATTCTGGCCACCACACCAGGGATATGGTCCAAAAGGTGTATCAAAATAAACAAACCTTGGAACAGGAGGTCTCATTAAGAGCCGGCCTGCCCACGTTTCTCTCTTTCCTCGTGAATGGCATTATGGTTAACTGGTCACCAAGCCAGCATAATGGTCTACATTCTGACATAATAACAGTCCTAAGTATACACACAGGATCATGGTTCCGGGGGTGAAAAACAACTCTGCAAAGGTTATGGACACCTGTTGGCAGCAGAGTAATGTTAATGGTATCGAAGTCACCTTGCTTACGCCAATAGGTAAGATATTAACACTCTTTTGTTTCTTTATCCTAGGCATTAATCACATCTTATTTCCCGATTTATACACCGCATGAATATTTATCATTACCAATCATGGCAACGGAGGTGACCATGACCGCTTAAGATTGGCGAATACGATACATGCCTATCCATCAGCCTCAAATCATAACACAGCAGCCTCAAATCATATCACGCGATCCATCCTCCGCCTCGATTTCGGTAATCTGTTGTCCCTTTTCAACATGGCATAAATTCACATGCTGTTCCTTTCTGACTTGATTACAGACTGGGTGCCGCTCCATTATTTGCCGGCTGGGACAGCCTATCACACTGCGGGGGGGGGAGGTTAACCTCATCATTCCCTGTGTTACGTGTCAATTCATCATTCGGAAAATCTGGTTCACGACGGTTTGGCATGGTTTCACGGCATGGCATATTTTTATTTTTATTTTTTTCGCACAAGTTGTTTTTGCTACACTGTTGCATACTCTGTTTTCTTTTGCGAAACCCTGCTCTCTGTGTTTCAAACCGAAAACGTTTTTGCTGTTCCATTTAGAAATCGCAGCGAAATCATGGGGGGCAAGGCAATTCGTAGTGAGCCTCAACAGCTAACGATCTCTGCTGCTGCCCGAGAAATCCTGGAAAGGGAAGGATGGTTGAACTATTTCAATCGCTTACAGGAGGGTAATGAGACAGTAGCAATGGAGTTCTTACAAAATTTACAAGAAGACCACTCCATAGTAAGAGGGAAACGCATAGCGGTCACTGATGCCATAATTGCAGAAGTCTCAGGACTACCAGCTACCGGACCGGTATGGACATTCAAAAAGGAACGATTACAGAAGGTCATCGACATCTTCCAAGATGAAGGCCAGCATTTGACAATCAAAGGGAAAGGAATTTTGCCAGCGACCCTAGGCGAACCCTGGACAGAACTAGCAAGAATAATACAGAGCTACATTACTTGCGAAGGAAGAAAAGACGTGGTAAGACCACGACACCTTAAAATTTTAGCTGTTCTAAAACAAAAATGCTCTGTGAATTTACCAGCACTCTTAAATTCGTCATTACATGATGCTGCACAAAGTATGAAAAGGGCACAGCACGTAGAGGCAATTGTTAGTCACCACGGGTTAATTCGACTTGTTGTTAGTTATAGTCTTACCCAGCAGCAGAGCAGCTGGGAAAGACTCATTGCACTGATTGAAGGGAAATCGACAGAACCATCCCTGAGACACATACGTTCTATAAACACACCAGAACAACAGGCAGAACGCAGAGAAAATGTTGCTAGTACATCGCAGCAACCAGAATTACAACAAGAATCCGCAAAGCGAAAGCATGTAGCTGATTCACCCGAGCAACCAGAGGAACCCAGGAAATCAGCTCGGTTAGCTCAGATGAGAGGAAGCATAAACAAACCCAGAAAATCAGCCCGGTTGGCTCGAATAAGGGGAAGGCTGGAACAGCTTCAGGAAGGCACCAGCCAACCAATAATAATTGAAGATGAGCAACCCGAAGAAGAAGTACCCGAGCCTGCGGGAACAGAAAAAGAAGCAGAAACTGAACAGGAAGAAGAAATGGGATAGCAGGAGAATAGTCCATTACAGGACTTACTAAGAGAAGATGACCTGGCCGCCATCCTAGCCAATATGAGTAAATACGGTCAACCTTCTAGCTCAGAGAATCCCCACGACCAATTTCAAGAAGAGAACATGCCCATGCATGATGAAGAAGAAGAAAATACCGAACGGGACCAATCTGTTCCCATGTCACAAGAGGAGAATCTAGAGGAAGAACCCCAGGAGGAAGAATCAGAACCAGTTGAGGTACATACACCAGAACCGCCGGAGCAGAGCAGTGAGGAAGAACCTCAGGAGGAAGAGGTAGCAACTGGTCATGATCCATTTCATCATCAACAGACTGCCGTTCCTTCAAAGGAATCAATGGAAATCAAGAAGTTGAGGAAGGAACGGACTAAACTATTAAACACGATAACACAGCTCAGGCAACAAATCAGGATTTTGAAAAAGAACCAGAAAGTAAAGAGGAAAAAGAGGGCCCGCAAGCAGCCTGTTTTCCAAGACTCGGAGGTTCCAACTGCCGTTCCGATTAAGACAGAAAAATATGATAAGGAAATTCAGACGGAGGCACCACCGTCAGGGGTAATCAGGGTCCTGAACTCTAAACAGCGTAACAAGAAGGTTCAGGTAAAACTCCCCGCCTCTACTGATGCATGGAGAAAAGATCCAAAGACAAAAACCTTGCACAAGATGGTGAAACAAGCACGGCAAGAAATGGAGCAACTTAAAGAGCAAACGGTTCCGCTAGAGAAATATGAAGAGTTGCAGCAGCAACTAAGGGATGTCAGTCAATCTAAAAGACAGGTTTTTGAAGGATGGATGAAGGAACAAGAGGAAGTCACACATGTAACTTATAAACTAGATACTACTATCAAACAGATGAATGACTTGTGTTCTTTATATAATAATGTTTTAGCATGTAGGGCTCCTGCTAAAAACTATGCTCTGTTTCTATTAGAACAATATTTACAATTACAAATAAAAGCTGTTAAGGCAGGCACCCCTATACAGATCAACAATGTCAATGATTTTATCGACTGTTGTAGACATTATGGAGTAAAAGTCCAGAGGTTGTTGTGTGAACTCTATTTACATGACCTTGTGCTAAGTCAGGAGACTGAATCGAACCCTGGTCCCTCCATTGGTGATATTCAATTCCAAGCATTCATTTCATTCGGAGCTAACCAGATTAAGTGGCTGAAAGCCTATAATACCTTTCAGAGTCAAGAAAATGGTCTAGATTTAAGAGTTAGGGCTGAGCCTAGGAACCCAGTACGGTTATGGACAGCTCATATAAACCACATAAGGACTCCAGGTGTCATTGTAACATTAGGGCCTATGCATGAGGCACTCATTCAAGAGGGTTTAGAGTATTTCTTTTCCATTAAGGACTTGGCCGCTAATGCAGCCAAATTTCGATATCGAATCTCTGATCCACACATCCAGCTCAGAGAGCCATTTAAGTATGAGAACTTTGAGTTCGCTGCTGACCGTTTGAATCTCTATGGCCAGAGCCTTCTAAAAGCAGGGTCATCCTGGTTAGGGTGTAGATTTCACGCTCCAATTATTTGGCATCCAGCACATGGATACCAGGCCCTATATGATATGCCTGAGGGGCAAGCAGGTCAGTTCTTTGATTATTTAATCACTCAACATGGTTGTAGGCCTCCGCATGAAACTCCTTCTCCAGCATACTCTCTCACTGCATTACATGTCAACTACAATGTTTTCATGAGGACATGAGACAAGGTAAGCAGGGGGGTGTGTGGAGTACTGAAAAGGTATGATTTTGATGATTACTTTAATGACTTTTTAATACAATTTGTGAACCTTTTTGTATCATGGATTTAGAAAGTCATAGGGAACTATCACAAAACATGTGAAAATCGATATGTATAACTTAGCCACTGATAATGGTTATTTTCTATACAGGGAAAGAGGAAAACGAAGGGATGTTGCTCTAAAGATAAGAACGAAGTGGAGATAACCGCTGTTCCTCTGGATGAGAACCAAACGTAAACATAGGGAGACAAGATCAAGGAGAATCGGCTCGGGCAAGAGAGAGAGGACACCAGCTCAGCGCAATAGCAAAGACTGGATGAAAGTTAACTGTTTGGCGAATCCCTCAGGATCGAAGATCCTAAGGGATCGCTGCTTTACTTATCTAATAGCTTGGACATCTCCGCCATCGTTTTTATAAAAAGAGACAAGTACTGTTAGTTTAGAGACAGAGAATGGCGAGATAAGATACGTTTGATGTAATCTTTTAAGACATTCGATTTGGTTATTCAGCTTTGTTGAGAACTGGTTCGATGTATTTTTGATCAATGTATTAATGAAAGACTGGTGATTATTCCATCTTCGCATCTGCGTTAACCCAAAGCGGTGTATCCTTGGAGGCTAAGGGCCCGGCCCCGAAGGACACTTGCTTCTGTACCATTACAGCTTCGTTTATGTGTGGTTTGTTCATTACCGTTAGTTGATTATTTGATATGCTTATACGTTCAGATTACATGCTCTGTTTAAGTTGAATCATTGAAGTTTCTACAGCCAGATTTGTGTGTTAACTCTGCATTGCGTTCTTATTCCTTTCTAGAGTTAATCGCATATCCTTACTGTCAAGCTACAGAGCTGTTCTATTGACATTTGTGTTGTGTGCGTTTCTAATGCATCAGTATTATTCCATAATTCCCAAACTGTTATTGCTGTTCCATTAATATGATTTGTATCATTTGCCTTTAGAATAACAGAGTGTTCCTTGATTGCAAAGAGTGCATAGATTAAGTTTGAATATAACCCGCGGGACTTAGTATTCATTTGCTGTCCTATTTTAGAGTTGTTGTTCCATTTCAGAATTATAGTTTAATCCTTTATTTCCTTTGCTGTTCTATTTATCTGCATTTGATGGTTTGCTGTGAGAGATGATCTAAGACTGTAGTGAGCAGTATCAGTCACCGTTTAGCTCCCAGGCTTGTGATCTATGCTTGATTTCTTTTTCTATCAGTTTATGAAGGGATGATTTATCATTACCGAACCCTTGACTCATGAGTTGTTGAGTTACCTGAGTGTGTGATTTACTTCTTTAAAGCAATTTGATTTCAGTTAAGCATCCATTTACTCTTGTATTTCTTAAAGCACTGTACTACTAGCATTACTCTGACGAATGAGCCTCGGATTGAGTCACTCTTTGTAATGACAAAACGCTCTCGGGTTGACATATTAATGTGAGGTGAATAGAGGTGAAAGAGACGTTACCCCTGCACCAAAGTGGTATGAGAGCTAGAATTTGATTAGCTCGTTGAAAAGTTTGTTTTGGAAATGCACATGTACTGAACAGGAAAGAATAGTTGATGTTTGGATCTGTTTAATAGAGGAAATTGTAGATTTGATTTGACATGCAGTGAAGGTCTCCAGATGAGCAGAATCTGGATTTGAAGATAGAATATTGTAGCAGGTAGATGCAGTGCAAGTGAGAAGAAGAGAAAAGAAGCAAGATCAGTTAGGGATCTTAAGAGGTAAGAGAGTGAGCCTGGTATTCAGCTAGAGGCTGGATAAGGAGGACATTTTTAGTGTTCTCGAGATAAGATGAGCCTTATTTGAACTCTGGTTGGAAGTTATTGTTTGCAGAAGTCAGAGTGCAGACAATTGAATACATCTCAGCAGGAGTAGATCACAGCCTTGAGAGCAGTGATAGAAGAGTCCAGCAAGGGATTCTGGGTGCATAAAGAGTGTGGCAGAACCTGAAATAATTCCCAACTGAGGTTGGATGAATGAAGAAAAGGGATGTTCTTGAGAAAGTTGCAGAGTGAAGCCTAGAGAGCAGAGAGAGTGCTCAGGAGGTTCCAAAGAGAGGGGACCAGTACTTGCCAAAAGCCGGAGCTCAGGAGAGAAGCTTGGTGAGGTAAGTTGCAGCAAGAGAGCTTGCTGTTGCAGAGGCTTAGTGCAGCTTGTGAGTGAAGAACTCCTAGAGAATATAATGGCTATTGAGGGCCATAGAAGAGACTGCAGAGATTGTAGAGGTTCTGAGAGAAACCACAGTAGAAGAGTGTGTGAAGATGCCAAAGCAATTGGCATGAAGAAGAAGAAATCCACAGATGAAGAATTGCAGAGAGAATTAGCTGAGATCAGGAAAGAGTTTAATGAATTGAAGAGATGGATAGAAGAAAGCCAGAGAATTGAGTGGCTCATGAAGAAGAAGATAAAGTGGTTGAGGCTACAAAGGAAGCAGGAGCAGATGATGAATGCTCGGATGAAAAAATAAATACTCAGAGTGATTGAGTATCTGGAGAAAGACTTGGAGACTGAAGCTTCAAGTGGGACCAAGGGGTCCAAGAGCCTTACATCTAACATATTTTGTATGATTGCAGGAACAATAGGTGAGAGAGAGCAAACTGCTGATGTTGTCACTAAGGAAGAAAATGGAGCAGCTACATGTTTTGAGGATGTCCATGCACAGTTGGAGAAAGATTCTGCTTTCCAACATATTGGAAGCAGAAGAGATTTAGTTTGTGATATTGACCAAAAGCTGGAGGCTGAACAGCTTGAGGACTCTGAAGAAGAGACCATTGAAGAATCTCTGGAAAATATAGAAGACTTGGAACAACAGAAAAATTTGGTGACCAAATCACCAACTGAGACCGTGGGGTATTATGTTTTTGCATCTGACAAGTTGTGTGTGAATGCAGGTGTTAATGAAGGTAGTTCACATGATGAAAATGTGACAGATGAAGTTGACTGTTTCCAAGTAAAGTATGATGAGTATCTTTCAGATGAAGAACAAATTGAACCACTGTAGCAGAAGGAATTCATTAATTCCTTATTTGGTAGAGGAGATTGTTTCAGTGGGAATGATGATGATGAGCTTGTCATCAATGCTGATAATGAAAGGCTGCTTTTGTTAAATGGCCATGTGGAGAATGATGGACAGGTAGCTCGAGTCTTTGCAGAGATGGGAAATCAGGATTCCATTCTGATGAAGGCAGAGGAGATAGTGACAGTAGAAGACAATGAAGATGTTGAGGATGTTCTCTTGAAGGAGATGCCAAGATTGTGGCATGAGCAGAGGACAGAACCACAGAGAGAAGGTGTTCAGACTGTAAGGACATAGATGGTTGAAGATGAGAAAGGTCCTTCTTGTGAACTAGAGCAGAAAGACATCCTTGAAGAGGATGGTGCAGAAGAGAGACTGGCTGATAGTCTCAAGAAATGTTTGAAGATTTGGAATCAACATTCTGATGTACTGATGGAAGAGAAAATAAAGTTGGGGCAGCATACTAAGGTGCTGACAGAAGAAGGAAAGGCTTTGAGGCCTTGTGAATTTTGTTTTAACAAATGTTTGAGGAGTGCAGATCCTGTTGATGCTGAAGGAGAATTGACAACATGGGACAGTCAATTGAAAGAGAAGGATAATTCTGTGGAAGACTTTAAACCATGGAATGGGGAATTTGAGCTGCTGGAGAGTATGTTGAATCAGCAGGATTCCTTACAAGAGAGAAGACCTCAATTTCAGAATTGGGGGCTGCAAAATGAGAAGACACAATGGGATGGAGATAGAAAAGAATTGTTGATTGAATCATCAGTAGGGACCATTGGGTCTTGGGGTTTTGGAACTAAGGAAGTGGCTATGTTGACAGGAAAGGCAGAAGACAATCCATCACTTGGAATTGTATTAGAAGAAGAAGAGCTGTTGCATAATGAGGATGAGCAGCTGAATGAAGATGAGACAACCATGTCTCATGGCCAGGAAAATATTTTTGCTATTGATAGCAAGGATGAATTGGCTTGTTCGAATAGCCAAGAGAAGATTGGAGAGAAGACTGTATGGCAGACTGTTGGGGCTGCTACAGCAAGGGAGAATTAGAGTTCCACTATGACAGGAGATGAAGGTACAATGGCTAGAGAAATTGGTTTGACTGCTGGAATCAATCAAGAAGGAGGAAGGCCATTGCTGAAGATTGCCAAGATAGAAGAAGATGTTGAACTTGAGTTGCAGCATGGAGAAGATTTGTTTGGCCAAAGGAGATGGCAAGAATTTTTGCTGAAGGTATTCAGAAAAGGAGGTGAAATGCCAGAGTAGCAGCTTGGAGTATTGCTGGAGAGAGTGCTGAAGCAACAAGCTGAAGTGTTTCCAGCAGAGGAGCATAAGTTTTACTGTTGCAGAGAGGACATGGATGATTGGGTGACAGTAAGCATAGGAGCTTGGGCAGCAGTAAGAACTGAAGGGATGAGAATGCAGCAAACAGAAGCAAGAATCCTGCAGTCAGAGGAAATATTAGACAAAGAGATTGAATTTGTAAGGAGACTGATGCAAAAGATGCCTCAGAGGAGAACAGCAGCAAGGAAGCAGGGAATTAGCAGCAGCAAGAAAGAGACAGTCACTGACTGTGAGGGCATAGGAAGTGGAGAGCTACAGCACAAGGTATGGCAGCCAGGAGGAATGCAGAAGAAGAATGCTACAAAAAATAACCAGTTGCAGAGCAGAGTATGGGATCCAGGCAGATAAAGATGAAGCACATGATCAGGAGATCATGAATCATTTGAACCTGGGGAGTCTGATGCAGGAGCATTAGACTCGAGACAATTTTTGTACATAAATAAATGTAGGAGGGGGTCTTATGTTTTGTTTCCCTATGTGAATATTCATAATTGAGTTATTTTAATTAATTAGGAAGGAAAATATTGTAACTGCCCGAATGATTGATGGGCACCCGAAGAGTTGAAGAGATAGTCGGTTTGGAGGCCAGTTTAATTGGAATTGAAGGAATTTGAAATCTGTAAGAATTAAAGTAAGGGTGAATCGATTCCTTGTATTTGTATGAAAATCCTCTGTGACAAAGTCGGAAAAATAGACACACGAGATGAGAGACTGTAGGGAATTTTGCATAGGAATGTAGAGAGAGGGCCAGAAATTGTAAAATGCATTCATTAATGTAAGTAATTAATTCTTGTATAAATGTAGGATTGTTCAGTATAACTGTGCATTTAAATGCATGTGTTCTTGACAATTGAATTCCTGTGTAAATGTGAACATCCGTGGTTGGATTATGTGTATATAGTTCATTTGAATTCTCTGTGGGAGTACGGGTTCATAATTCAGGACTCGTGAGAAATTGTTATTTAATTGTGGAGAACGCCATGCGTCCTCGAGCAATTATATGACATTTAGAAATCGGCTCTGTATGGCAATTGGAACGTGTATACCCTGTAATTAGTTTAATGGTGCATTGTGCCTAATTGGGAGACTCTCTGTATAGACGGAGTGAGGTTGAATCTGGAACAAGACTTTAACAAGATATAACGGAAGCGCAGAGGAAATACACCTGATGGAGCATTGACAGAGTTGGAACCAGAACATGGAGAGGCGTAACCTTGACCGGAGGAGAAGTGAAAGTGGTTTGAGTGAACAGTAAAGGCTGGAAGCGGTATTTCTGCACCACTCTCATACAGTAGGTGGTATTGGAGGAGTCACAAGCGATTCCGTAGGAAGCTCGACACGTGTCCCCGAGCGAAATAACAAAACCACCTTTTAAACCGTGGCTTCGCGCATTAAAAAATTGACGCAAGACGCCGAGCGGAATTAATACCGACCGTTGATCTGGAGGCTCAACATCGGACGACGATCGCGTGTCGGACTTGCCTGAGGTTTAACGGAAGAGCTCGGAGGTTAAGCCAGGTACGGGCGCACATTCGATTGGCTATTGGTTATGTATGTGTGGGCCCAGATGCTGTACACTTCCGATTGGTAAGCGGAACATTGTATTATTACGTTAACCTTTGCAAAGACAGTATTAAAGGGATAGACCATGTAATATGTTTGTGAATTTAGCACCTGTGGAATGTATGAGGGTTAAACATATTGTAGTGGTTTAATGTTTGAACGGAGGTCGCGACCACAGCACTATATACGGATAGGGGACATCGTTTAAATATGAGATGAAGTGAGCATGGTTTAAAATAGTGGGGTTAGTATATGTATGTCTTGGAGAGTGCATTATTAAAGGAGATAAGAAAATAAAACCCTTAGATTAATTGATTTATTTTCTAAGTGCGAGCCAAGAAATTAGCCCAGCCTTATTTAATTGAATTTGTCAGCGTGGAACAAGAGAGGCATGAGATTTGCATTTATTTTCTAAATGCTAGCCAATAAATTAGCCCACCTTATTTAATTGAATTTGTCAGCGTGGAACAAGAGAGGCATGTGAGATTGCCAGACTTGTGGACTGTGAGTTGATTGGGAGATATAAGGTTGTAAAGGTATTCATTAATCAAATTCTAGGAATTTTATGAATGAATTGAACAGAGGATTAAGAAGATCCGTATTGAATAAACAAATAGGAATTGGGCAAGAAGCTTGTGATGCATTTACACACAGTAAAGTGAAACATTGAAAAGAACTGGGAATGTCGAGTTAGCTGTGGAACCCCCGCACTCACCTTCATTCGCCAATTCCCTCGCTCAATCGTCTGCAGGAGCATTAGACCCGAGACAATTTTTGTACATAAATAAATGTAGGAGGGGGTCTTATGTTTTGTTTCCCTATGTGAATATTCATAGTTGAGTTATTTTAATTAATTAGGAAGGAAAATATTGTAACTGCCCGAATGATTGATGGGCACCCGAAGAGATAGTCAGTTTTGGAGGCTAGTCTAATTGGAATTGTAGGAAGTTGAAGAGTCTGTGAGTCATCAAGGAATTGAATCGATTCCTTGTAGTTGTATAAGAAAAACCTCTGTGACAGAGTCGGGGGGAGAGACCTGCACAGAGCTGCATGAGAGACCTGTAGAGGCTGCATAGGAATGTAGAGAAGAGGGCCAAGAAATTTTAGAATCTGGTCAATATGTCGTAATTACTTCACTATATAAATGTAGGATTGTTTAGTATAACTGTGCGTTTAAATGCATGTGTTCTTGACAATTGAATTCCTGTGGAAATGTGAACATTTGTGGTTGGATTATGTGTATACATTCCATTTGAATTCTCTGTGGGAGTATAAGTTCATAATTCAGGACTCGTGAGAAATTGTTATTTAATTGTGGAGAACGTCATGCGTCCTTGAGCAATTATATGAGATTTAGAAATTGGCTCTGTATGGCAATTGGAACGCGTATACCCTGTAATTAGTTTAATGGTGCGTTGTGCCTAATTGGGAGACTCTCTGTATAGACGAAGTGAGGTTGAATCCGGAACGAGCCTTTAACAAGATATAACGGAAGCGCAGAGGAAATACACCCGACGGAGCGTTGACAGAGTTGGAACCGGAACCTGGAGAGGCGTAACCTTGACCGAAGGAGAAGTGAAAGTGGTTTGAGTGAACAATAAAGGCTGGAAGCGGTATTTTCGCACCACTCTCATACGGTAGGTGGTATTGGAGGAGTCACGAGCGATTCCATAGGAAGCTCGACACGTGTCCCCGAGCGAAATAACAAAACTGCCTTTTAACCCATGCCTTCGCGCATTAAAAAACTGACGCAAGACGTCGAGCGGAATTAATACCGACCGTTGATCTGGAGGCTCGACATCGGACGGCGATCGCGTGTCGGACTTGCCCGAGGTTTAACGGAAGAGCTCGGAGGTTAAGCCAGGTACGGGCGCACATTCGATTGGCTATTGGTTATGTATGTGTGGGCCTGGATGCTGTACACTTCCGATTGGTAAGCGGAACATTGTATTATTACGTTAACCTTTGCAAAGACAGTATTAAAGGGATAGACCATGTAATATGTTTGTGAATTTAGCGCCTGTGGAATGTATGAGGGTTAACCATATTGTAGTGGTTTAATGTTTGAACAGAGGTCGCGACCACAACACTATATACGGATAGGGGACATCGTTTAAATATGAGATGAAGTGAGCATGGTTTAAAATAGTGGGGTCAGTATATGTATGTCTTGGAGAGTGCATTATTAAAGGAGATAAGAAAATAAAACCCTTAGATTAATTGATTTATTTTCTAAGTGTGAGCCAAGAAATTAGCCCAGCCTTATTTAATTGAATTTGTCAGCGTGGAACAAGAGAGGCATGTGAGATTTCCAGACTTGTGGACTGTGAGTTGATTGGGAGATATAAGGTTGTAAAGGTATTCATTAATCAAATTCTAGGAATTTGATGAATGAATTGAACAGAGGATTAAGAAGACCCGTATTGAATAAAAAAATAGGAATTGGGCAAGAATTTTGTGATGAATTTACACATAGTAAAGTGAAACATTGAAAAGAACTAGGAATGTGGGTGAAGCAGG